>SMDT01001746.1:0-73045 GCA_005392925.1 Aquilaria sinensis | reverse complement strand
GATCCTGAAATCTTCAATTGGTATCAGAGCCTAGGTCATGAAAATGTATATGTTGCATGTAGTAAGCATGATTTAGGATCATACATATGTGTATGATTGTGATAAGGCTAATGAAGGATATGTGTATGAAGCAATGAAGGCATGTTTGTGTATTTCTGATTGAATGCTATATGCATCTCTTTTGCCATATATGAGCATGTTAGAAGTTGTTTCATACACATGTTGCTTTGTTGAGTCTTGTTGTGTAAATTGAACTAAAACATGTGAATTGCATCAATGTAGATGGCTTGTAAGAATATAGTTGCAGAATTAAACCGTGACCTCAAATTGGATGGTGAAAACTATTCAATTTGGCAACAGAAGGTCAAATTCATTTTAACTGAGCAAGATACTCTTGATGTGCTCACTCAAGAGATCATGCCTCCTGCTGAGGGACAGGATAGGACTGCCTATGAGGCATTCCTAAAGAAGAACTCTATGTGTAGAGTCACTCTCCTTTCCACTATGGTGGATGAGATTATGGTGGAATTCTCCATGCTTGAGGGGGCTAAGGCCATATGGGACTCAGTCAAGGCCAAGTATGGAGATGTTTCTGTAGAGAAACAACGCTCAATGATTCTCAGGTTTGAGAATTATGTGAAGCGTGCTGATCACTCTATGAGTGCTCACTTGCGTGAGATGTCACGCATGATCCACCAACTCAAGACAGCAGGGCATGTGCTCACTGATGAGCAACAAGTGCAAGCAATAATCCGTTCCTTGCCCGATGAGGAATGGCAGTTGATGAAGGTCAACTTACGCCATAACCCTCAAATAATGTCATTTGATGACATTGCTCGTCACCTCCTCCTTGAGGCTGAGGTGATGGCCCTCAAGGACCATTCTAAGGCATATGTTGCCTCATCCTCTATCCAGAAGGGATGGAAGAAGAATGGTGGCAAAGGAGGGCCAGGGAAGGGCAAGGGAAAAGGTCCTGCTTCCAAGAAAAAGTTCAAGAAGAAGCGGGACATAAGCAAGCTGAAGTGCTTCAACTGTGGGCATAAAGGACACTTTGCAAAAGATTGCAAGGGTCCACCCAAGGTACATACATACCCTTCTACTTCCATTGTACATGTTGTGTCATGTACATTACTAACTGAGTGCAATTCTTTGTGGATTGTAGACTCGGGAGCAACAGACCACATAGCCCGGGACAAGTCCTGGTTCGTGGCCTACAGGAAGCTCTCAAAAGGAGCTAAGCACGTTTCAGTGGGAAATGATGCCAGGCTGGAAGTGGAAGGCATAGGAACATGTAGAATTCCTATAGATATTGGATATTTGTATCTAATAGATGTATTGTATGTACCAAACATTTGTAGAAATTTGATTTCTATAAGTTGTATGTTGAAGTACAATTATTGCTTTAATTTCTTTAATAATAATGTGTCTATTATTAAAGATAATAAGATAGTATGCACTTGCTCAGTTAATAATGGGCTTTATGAGTTGAAGCCAACTGACCATTCTGTTGCAAGTCCTAGTTGCTATGTGACAGAGGTCACAAATGAAATGAGATGGCATGAGAGGTTGGGTCATATTGGTCAAGATAGAATGAACAAGCTAGCCAAGAGTGGCTTGCTAGGTTCCTTGACCAAGGTTGTCCTTCCAAGTTGCCAATCATGCCTAGAGGGCAAAGCCACAAGAAAGCCTTTTGGCAAAGCAACTAGGAGAGGTGAGGCACTAAGTTTAGTTCACTCTGACCTGTGTGGGCCAATGAGGGTTGAATCTAGAAATGGATTCAAGTACTTCATCACATTCACTGATGATTATACTTGATTCACCCACATCTACCTACTAAGAAACAAGGCAGAGGCCTTGGCATGCTTTGAGAAGTATGTACATTTGGTTGAGAACCAAGTAGGTAAGAAGGTTAAGTCCTTAAGGACAGATAGGGGTGGAGAGTATACATCAAATGCATTCAAGGCATTTTGTGACTTGAAGGGTATTGAAAGGGAGTTCACTCTTCCTTGGACACCCCAACAGAATGGAGTGTCTGAGAGGAAGAATAGAACTCTTATGGACATGGTACGTTCCATGATGGCAAAGGCCAACTTAGACATCACTTATTGGAGTGATGCACTGCTGTGTGCAGTTCATGTCCTTAATAGAGTACCCACCAAGAATGTGAACTCTTCTCCATATGAGTTATGGAAGAAGAAAACTCCTAATCTAAGCTATTTACGCCCTTGGGGTTGTTTAGCTTATGTTCACATAACGGACCATCCTTTGGGAAAGTTGGGTCCAAGAGGGAGGAGGTGTGCCTTCCTTGGTTATGCTGAACAATCTAGGGGTTATGTGTTCTTGGATATAAGTCACAAAACTGGGAACATCTTTGATGCAAGGAATGCTAACTTTGTGGAGGATGAGTTCCCCAAAGTTGGTGAGCGTGGTGACTTAACCTCATTAAGCCAGATCCTAGATGAGGATCAACCAAGTGTCATAAGGACACCTGGGACACATGCACCTACTCTAGAGGGAGTACCTCAACCACATGGAGCAATGGCTCCAGAAATGCCTGTTGTTGTGGACCAACATGAGCAAGACCTCCAAGAGGAAGGTTTTGTTCAAGAGGGAGTTGAGGATACTCAAGAGCAAAATGTTGAGCCTCAAGAGATGGAGCATGAGTTGCCTCCATCTCAGCCTACATTGAGAAGATCAATGAGGAAATTTGGACCACCTAAAGAATGGTGGATCTTGGATAGTGAGGCAAATTTGGTTGCATCTGAGATAGATGAGCCAAGTAACATTAAGGAGGCTCTTGAGGGTGCACAGAGGGAAGAGTGGCTAAATGCAATGAAGGATGAGTTGCATTCAATGCATCTCAATGGGGTTTGGGAGCTAAGTGATCTTCCTCCAGGCCGTAAGGCAATTGGGAACAAGTGGGTTCTCAAGATCAAGGTGAACTCTGATGGAAGTATCGAAAGATACAAGGCCCGTTTGGTGGCCAAGGGTTTTACACAGAAGGAGGGTGTTGATTTCAAAGACACCTTCTCTCCTGTTGTAAAATTCACTTCCATCAGGATATTACTTGCCATCGTGGCAAATCTAGACCTAGAGTTACATCAGATGGATGTAAAGACCGCCTTTCTCAATGGTGATTTGAGTGAGGAGATATATATGAGACAACCTGAGGGGTTTGTCCAAAAGGGTCAAGAGGACAAGGTATGTAGACTAAAGAAGTCTATCTATGGTCTTAAGCAAGCTTCAAGACAGTGGTACTTGAAGTTTCACCATGCAATCACAAGCTATGGCTTTGTGATGATGCATGAAGACCATTGTGTATACTTGTACTCTTCTGGGTCTAGTTTTGCAGTATTGACTCTATATGTAGATGATATACTGATTGCAAGTAATGGGCTTGCATTGTTAAGTACCATCAAGAGATGGTTGTCTTCCACCTTTGACATGAAGGACATGGGGGAGGCTGCCTTTATCCTAGGGGTTAAAATCCTGAGGGATAGAAAGGCAAGGCTTGTTGGCCCTTTCTCAAGAACCTTATATTGAAAGATTCTTGCAAGGTTCAACTTAACAAACGCAAAGCCCATGAGTACACCTCTTGCATATGGTTGCAAGATTGGAGAGGACTTGTGTCCTAAGACTCCAAAGGAGAAGGAAGAGATGGCTCAGCTCCCTCTACCTAAGTGCCATTGGTAGCTTGATGTACGCCATGTTATGTACAAGGCCAGACATCACTTCAGCGGTTGGACTTCTAGCAAGATATTCTTCCAACCCAAGTCTGGAGCATTGGAAGAGTGTCAAGAGGATCCTAAGGTACCTCAAGGGTACTAAGGATTATTGGCTTTGTTACCAAGGTAAAGACCTTGGTTTACGTGGCTACTTCTGATGCTGATTGGGGAGGAGATAGAGACTCCAGCAAGTCTACATCTGGTTATCTTTTCATGCTAAATGGTGGGGCTACTACTTGGTGTAGTAAGAAACAAACTTGTACAGCATTGTCCACAATGGAGGCTGAAGTTATTTCAGTGAATCAGCTGTACAAGAAGCCCTTTGGCTAGGTTATTTCCTTAAGAATTTGGAGTCCAGGGTTTTTTGAGAAACCTATTACTATCTATAGTGATAGTATGGCAGCCATGGCTTATTTTTTGTCCTTTCATGTAAAGGTATGTCTCCTTTAGTCAAAAGAGATGACTATTGGCTATGGAAACATTTTCCTTTTATTGGAAAGGAAGTGTTCCTTGAGTGAAAAGACATGTATATTCAGCCATAAGGTAGTTATGGGTGGTTATAGGCCAAAGGAAGTGTTCCTTGGCTCTAAAAGACATGTATTTTCACCCATAAGGTAGTTATGGGTGGTTATAGGCCAAAGGAAGTGTTCCTTGGCTCTAAAAGACATGTATTTTCGCCCATAAGGTAGTTATGGGTGGTTATAGGCCAAAGGAAGTGTTTCTTGGCTAAAAGACATGTATTTTCGCCACCATACATGACCCTTAGCCAAAGGAAGTGTTCTTTGGCTTAAAAGACACCTTTCTTGGTGTAAAGGTGTGCCTTTTGGTCATCTATAAATAGCCTTTAGTGGCTGGCCATTTTAAGCACGAATTTGCACTCCATTTGCTCCATTTTCTTGAGAGAAAATTGTTCTCCTCCTATTTCCTTTAGAGGCCGAAATATTAAACACTTCTTGAGAGCATTGTGGGTGGATTTACATAGAGATTGTTCATCTCTATTCAAGCTTCAAGGTGCCCCTCTAAGATCAAGTTCTCCCTCAAGTTTTAACCAAAGATAACCAAGAAGAAAGGTGCACATCTTTTCTTGGTTTAGTAGCATGTTAGGTTTCATTTCTTTACATGATGTTCTTAGTAGCATGCTAGGATTTATTTAACACAACATGTATGTAAAGTCCGATATAGCATGTTATATCAAATGCATGAATAATATGTTAAGAATGTTTATGCATGCTATATCCATGTTGAATTCAAATGAACATATATGCATGTGGCATATATATGAGTAGATAACATAAAAGTATGTTATCATAAGATCCTGAAAATCTTCAGTTTCCAGCATCCTAAAGTCAAGAAAAACAACCAAAAAAGAAGGATCCAAATTCAGGAAGTTTCGGTACAACCAAAGTTGTTTCAAATTGTGCCAATTTCACTAGTTTCTTGTTTTGTCCGAAAAGAATTCTAACTTTTTGTCTTTGGCAGCAAGGAACTTGAAGGAGAAAGTTGTTTTAGTATCAAAACAGCAAGCAAAAAAAAAAAAAGAAAAAAAAGAAAAAGAACAAAGAAAAGAAAAGAAAAGAACAAAGAAAAGAAAAAAAAAGAACAAAGGAAAGAGCTTGCAAAAGAAAGAAGTTTTTTCTCAAAATTGTTGGAAGTTTTTTGTGCCCGAAACCTATCCCATTGTTTTTAAGCCAAAAAGCTTTCTTTGTGGTTCTTGTGATCATCAATTGCAAGGGCTTCTTAGAGTCTTTTAAAGCTTGTTTAGCCCACCTCTTTTGGAGTCAAAATAGTTCTTCAAAAATTCAAGTTTTCTTGTGTGTTTTGAGGATAGTCTTCTTAGAACTTTTGAGAACTCTTTGAATAGCAATATCTCACTAACAAATTGAGTGTTTGAGTGTTCATCTTTTGAGTGAAACACGTGAGGTGAGTGCTTGTGAGGATCTTTGAATTTTCAGGAGTATGTGATGGCCAACCCCTAGGAGTATAAGTGAGGAACATGATGACGCCAACCATGATGAGATTCAAGCTCTCACAAGACATCAAAACAGACTGGGTTGAAAACCCCCACCCCATAATGCAACCTGTGATTAGAAAAAGAAGTATGGAACTCCAAGAACACAAGCACACTTGTGCACCAAGGCAGTTTACAAAGAACCAAAGAGAAAACCTCTCCAAAGAGCAATATTATTTCGGCATTAATCTGTGTGTTTACATCCAGAATATGTGCCTTTATATAGGCCTAAACTAGGGTAAAAATCTGGGCAAAATTCGCAGCCCAAGTCACCTAGGAAACCTAGTTACAAAGGACTCAAGAAAACCTAGTCCAATTAGGATTCCTAAACCCTTTCTAACTTGTTTTGTGTGTGCAGCGTATGCCACCTGTCCTAAGTGACCTGAATTAATTTCATAGCCTAAATAACATCCTAAATAATGTATCTAAACAGGAATTGAACAAAAATAAAATGCAAATACAAGATTAAACCCGAAAACCCCCAAATAGCCTTTTCGGGTGCATTTTTGGGCACTTTAGGGCTTTCACTTGTATCTTCAGCTCCCAGCTTGAATCTTTGAGTTCTAATGACATGAATCTTCCTCTTAGATGTGGAAAAAGAGGTCTGGAAAGTTAGAGCTCAAAAATCCAGCTTATGGGCACAAAATGCATCAAGAACACTTAAGGTGGCTCAAATGGTGCACTTTGAGTGATGTCCTTGGTGTCCTTATTTTGTGACTTGTCTAAGCACTCCAGAGCTGAGTACCAAGCATATTCATCATCTCCATATGGTTTCTTGAAAGTTCCAGCAGCTCCTTGTGAAGTTTCATGTCCATTCTCCATGAAGAAACTTGAAACAAAGGCTTGTAGTGCACTTGAGAGCTCCTTATCTTTCTTCCTTGTCATAGGTCCACTAGAAACCTTCAATGGGTCCTTGTCTTCTCCATGTGTGCCTTCCTTGATCATATCAGTATGGAGGGCCAAGAGGATAGGAGGATGGAAGTGAGGAACAATGATGAGCCAACCGTGAGAGAGCTTCAAGAAACTCTCAATAGACTTATGGGGAGGATTGAGGACATTGACTTGAGGTTGCCAAGGAGACCAAATCCCATCTTGCAACCAAGGAGAGGTCCAAGGAGAGAAGAACCCAAGGAGGAAGAAGGGCATTGGCATGACCATGGGCTTCCAATGAGGGGGGAGCCAAGAGAGGACAACAATCTCAACTCCATCAAGCCTACCATTCCACCTTTCCAAGGGAGGAGTGATCCCGATGCATATTGGGAGTGGGAGAAAAAGATTGAGATGGTGTTTAATTGCCATCATTACCCTGAGGAAAAGAAGGTTAAATTGGCTACCATAAAGTTCACTAATTATGCTCTTGTATGGTGGAATCAGGATGTTATTTCTAGGAGAAGGAATGAGGAGGAGCCCATACACACATGGAGAGCCCTTAAAGCCTTGATGAGGAGGAGATTTGTTCCTAGCTACTACACTAAAGATCAACGCCTCAAGCTTCAAAAGCTAGTGCAAGGCCAAAGGAGTGTGGAGGACTACCATAAAGACTTGGAGATGACCTTGACCCGAGCCAACATCATGGAGGATGAGGAGACCACCATTGCTAGATTCATTAATGGTCTCAATCCTGAGATTGCCAACAAAGTGGAAATGGTGCCTTATGTCAACATGGAGGATTTGCTTCATCATGCCATTAAGGCTGAGAGGATCATCAAGAGAGCAAAGGCATCCAAGATGTGTCAAGGAGGAATTTCCACATGGAGAGGAGCATGGAGTAAGGATGTGAGAGAAGTACCCAAGCCAAAAGTGGAGGCCACAAAAGGAGACTTGTCTCGGCCTCAACAAGAAAAGTCAATCATGCTTGTACCACTTTCACCACAACAAGTCTTGGAGGATCAAAGAAAACTTCAAAGTGAGGTTGAGAGAAAAGAAAAAGAGGGGAAAGTTGAGGGCAAGAGTGATGAGGGGAAAGCCGAGAGAACAACCGAGAGATTAAGTGAGAAGAGTGAACATGAGGGGAAGAAGAGTGGAGAGTTCCCGAGAGAAGAAATTGAGTGCGAAGTTGAGAGAAGACAAGAGTGCAATGAACCCAAGCCGAGTGAAGAGAGAAAGACCTACAGAGAAGCCATACTTTCATCTAACATAACAAAGTCTTTTTCTAGTGTTGTGTTGTCTTCTTTTCAGGACTTAAGTGGAGATGAACTACAAGAATCAAGTGAGTTGCTGCCCATTAAAGAAGTTGGTGTTCCCAATATTCCAAGTCATGTCCCATGCATCAAACCAACAAAGGAGGTTGAAAAGGAACAATTTGAGGTAAGTCCAAGTGATTTCATATGCAAAAGTTTGCCTAACATTGTTTCTTATCCTATGTTTCAAGGGGATGAAATTAATGCAACTCCAACCAAAGCCATTGAGTGCAAAGGTGAAAATTTTGTGGTTCCTACACCAAAGGAAGATACTTGGAGACTAAGTCCAACCACTGTAATGTATTTCTTCCTAACACCTAGATTTGATGTAGTTTTGCATGAAAATCTCAAACAATGTGTGTTTGCTTGCAATGTTATTTTGACAAATGGTTTTCATGAAACTAGATTAAGAGAAGGAAGTAAGCATGAAAATTTGACAAAATATGGTTTTAAAGCTTCTAATTCTTTGGTTTTGTCAAATCCTCTTTGGAATTGCTTGAGTTTCTCTAAAGAAAAATCTGTTTTGGAGTCTTTTGTTTTTGAATTTGTTTGTTTTGCATCCATTTCACATTGTTTTGTTCTGTCTCAAGTTAAATCTACTTCTTTGGAATTTTTCATGCATAAATTAGTTCATACACATACATTACATACTTCTTTGATTGCCATTCATGTTCAGCCCATTTTTGTGTGTCAATCTTTAATTTCCAGCAAGCATTTTTTTGTCATGACACATGCATTACACAAACTTTTGAGCATTGATCTTTTTGCTTTATGTCCAAACCTGAAAGTTTTTATTTTGAGTGAAAATTCTGGTTTTAAATTCAGCCTTTTAAGGAGATATGTTGAGTCCTTTGTTTTGTGTCACATCCCATTCACAAATTTCATGCATTGTTGTGCATATACATGCAAAAATAAGTTTGCTACTGAATTGGTTTCACTTAATCCTATCTACTCCAATCTTGTTTCATTTAAAATGCTTAGGATTTTTGTGAAATTCATGCATCCTTGTTTTGTTATTAGTTTAGGCCACATTGTGTTCAATTCTTGTTTGTTTGAATGGCCTATGCAAACTATTGTCTTGACATGCATAACTTGTGCTTTTCATAACCATAACACTTGTGTGAGTTTAGGTACATTTGTTTTGAGTGCATACAGCATCCCTAAGGTAAATTATTCCAACACTTTTCCTAGTTGTGAGAATAATGTTTTTGAGATGGCAAAGGCAATGAAAGTGATGCCTAGAGTTAAGATGAAAATTGTGCAAAATTTCAGATTTTTTGTGCTAATTGCTTCTAACTTTGTTTTTGACCCTGGAGGTATCAAAATTATCATTGCATTTGGATATTGGTTCAGGTTTTTCACAAGATTAAAGCTCCATACACAAGCATTCCATGCTATTGGTGCTTATGTGAAAGGTAAGTGCTTATGTGTTGATTATTTCATTGTTATTGATTCAATTCCCTTTTCTAATGCAGGTTTTGATTCGAGGATGAATCCTTCTAAGGAGGGGGGAGCTGATATGATCAAAGAAGGCACAACCAAGGATGGCAAGGATCCATTGAAGATAACTAGTGGACCATTGACAAGGAAGAAGGCTAAGTGAGCTTCAAGCTAAGCTTTTTCATGGAGAATGCACTTGGAATTTCAAGCTGCTGGAACATGCAAGGAATGGAGATGATGGCCAAGCTTGGATGTTGACAGATTGGCGATGTTCTGGTAGAAAAATCATATCTTGAGCTAAACAGATCAGAATTGAGTGATTCTTGATTCATTGGAAAGCTAACATCTGGAGCTACAAATCATATGAAGACCATGAAACCCAGTTTGCACGTTAAGGAGGTCCAATTTAGCTTCAAAGTCACGATTTACGAGTTATCGCTGGTTCAGAAGCAGTTGCAGTATTTTGGGCATATCTTTGGCTTTAGATGTCCGTTTTGTGTGGTTCAGGTGTCATTTCAAAGCTAAGAAAGAGATCTACAACTTTCATGCTTTGCATTTTGAGAAATCATGGCTGCATCAAGTTCGAATTTCAGCTTGAAGTTGAAGACACAAGCAGGAACCACCTGAGAAGACTATTTTGGGGTTTTTATGGCCAATCTTGTTTTGTAACGTATTTTATTTTATTTTCCTGTTTATTTACATTATTTAGGATGTTATTTAGGCCATGGAAGTGATTCAGGTCACTTAGGATAAATGGAATTCGCTGCACACCTTAAACATGTGTTAAAAGGGTGTAGGAATCCTAGTTTGACTAGGTTTTCTTGAGTCCTTTGTAACTAGGTTTCCTAGGTGACTTGGGCTGCGAATTTTGCCCAGATTTTTACCCTAGTTTAGGCCTATATAAAGGCACATATTCTGGATGTAAACACACAGCCTTGACATGAAATAATATTGCTACTTTGGAGAGAATTTCTCTTTGGTTCTTTGTGGACTACCTTGGTGCACAAGTGTGCTTGTGTTCTTGGTGTTCTATACTTCTCGTTTCTAGTCACAGGTTGATTAGGGGTGGGGGTCTTCAAATCCAGTCTCTTTGATGTCTTGTGGAGCTTGAAAAACATCTTGGGCGCGTTTCATGGTCTTTATACCATCGGGGTTCGCATCAGAAATGGAAACATTCACAACTTGTTTGGAATGAAATGGAAACATTCACAACTAGTTTGGAATGAAATGGAAACATTCACAACTAGTTTGGAATGAAATGGAAACATTCACAACTAGTTTGGAATGAAATGGAAACATTCACAACTAGTTTGGAATGAAAATGAAACATTCACAACTTGTTTTGGAATGAAATGGAAACATTCACAACTTGTTTGGAATGAAATGGAAACATTCACAACTTGTTTGGAATGAAATGGAAACATTCACAACTAGTTTGGAATGAAATGGAAACATTCACAACTAGTTTGGAATGAAATGGAAACATTCACAACTTGTTTTGGAATGAAATGGAAACATTCACAACTAGTTTGGAATGAAATGGAAACATTCACAACTAGTTTGGAATGAAATGGAAACATTCACAACTTGTTTGGAATGAAATGGAAACATTCACAACTTGTTTGGAATGAAATGGAAACATTCACAACTAGTTTGGAATGAAATGGAAACATTCACAAACTTGTTTGGAATGAAATGGAAACATTCACAACTTGTTTGGAATGAAATGGAAACATTCACAACTTGTTTGGAATGAAATGGAAAACATTCACAACTTGTTTGGAAATGAAATGGAAACATTCACAACTAGTTTGGAATGAAATGGAAACATTCACAACTTGTTTGGAATGAAATGGAAACATTCACAACTTGTTTGGAATGAAATGGAAACATTCACAACTTGTTTGGAATGAAATGGAAACATTCACAACTTGTTTGAATGAAATGGAAACATTCACAACTTGTTTGGAATGAAAATGAACATTCACAACTTGTTTGGAATGAAATGGAAACATTCACAACTTGTTTGGAATGAAATGGAAACATTCACAACTTGTTTGGAATGAAATGGAAACATTCACAACTTGTTTGGAATGAAATGGAAACATTCACAACTAGTTTGGAATGAAATGGAAACATTCACAACTAGTTTGGAATGAAATGGAAACATTCACAACTAGTTTGGAATGAAATGGAAACATTCACAACTTGTTTGGAATGAAATGGAAACATTCACAACTTGTTTGGAATGAAATGGAAACATTCACAACTTGTTTGGAATGAAATGGAAACATTCACAACTTGTTTGGAATGAAATGGAAACATTCACAACTTGTTTGGAATGAAATGGAAACATTCACAACAACTAGTTTGGAATGAAATGGAAACATTCACAACTAGTTTGGAATGAAATGGAAACATTCACAACTTGTTTGGAATGAAATGGAAACATTCACAACTTGTTTGGAATGAAATGGAAACATTCACAACTTGTTTGGAATGAAATGGAAACATTTCACAACTAGTTTGGAATGAAATGGAAACATTCACAACTTGTTTGGAATGAAATGGAAACATTCACAACTTGTTTGGAATGAATGGGAAACATTCACAACTTGTTTGGAATGAAATGGAAACATTCACAACTAGTTTGGAATGAAATGGAAACATTCACAACTTGTTTGGAATGAAATGGAAACATTCACAACTTGTTTGGAATGAAATGGAAAACATTCACAACTTGTTTGGAATGAAATGGAAACATTCACAACTAGTTTGGAAATGAAATGGAAACATTCACAACTTGTTTGGAATGAAATGGAAACATTCACAACTTGTTTGGAATGAAATGGAAACATTCACAACTTGTTTGGAATGAAATGGAAACATTCACAACATAGTATTGGAATGAAATGGAAACATTCACAACTAGTTTGGAATGAAATGGAAACATTCACAACTTGTTTGGAATGAAATGGAAACATTCACAACTAGTTTGGAATGAAATGGAAACATTCACAACTTGTTTGGAATGAAATGGAAACATTCACAACTTGTTTGGAATGAAATGGAAACATTCACAACTTGTTTGGAATGAAATGGAAACATTCACAACTTGTTTGGAATGAAATGGAAACATTCACAACTAGTTTGGAATGAAATGGAAACATTCACAACTTGTTTGGAATGAAATGGAAACATTCACAACTTGTTTAAAATGAAATGGAAACATTCACAACTAGTTTTTCAATGAAATGGAAACATTCACAACTTGTTTTGAATGACCCCTAAACATTAACAACTTGTTTTGAATGAAATGGAAAAACAACTATTTTGAACAAAATGAAACATTCACAATTGTTTTGGACTTGTGCAACATTCACAACTAGTTTGGAATGAAATGGAAACATTCACAACTAGTTTGGAATAAATTTTAAACATTCACAACTTGTTTTGAATGAAATGGAAACATTCACAACTTTATATTGGAATGAAATGGGGTAAACATTCACAAAAATTCGTTTGGAATGGAAACCTATTTACAACTAGTTTTGAATCAAATGGAAACATTCACAAAACTAGGATGGAATGAAATTTTAACATTCACAACTTGTTGTGGATGAAATGGAAAACATTCACAACTAAGTGACCTGAATCACTTGGAAACATTCACAACTAGTTTGGAATAAAATGGAAACATAGGACAACTAAAATAAAATGAAATGGAAACAAAACAAGACTAGTTTGGAATGAAAAATGGAAACATTCTCACAACTTGTTTGGAATGAAATGGAAACATTCACAACTGAAATTCGAATGAAATGGAAACATTCACAACAAAATTCAAAATGGGAACATTCAAAGTTGGAATGAAATGGAAACATTCACAACTAGTTTGGAATGAAACCTGAAACATTCACAACTAGTTTGGAATGAAATGGAAACATTCACAACTAGTTTGCAATGAAATGGAAACATTCACAACTTGTTTGGAATGAAATGAAACATTGAAACTAAATTGGACCTCCTTAAACATTCACAAACTGTTTTTCATGAAATGGAAACATTCACAACTTGTTTGGAATGAAATGGAAACATTCACAATAAATCAATGAAATCACTCACATTCACAACTAGTTTGGAATGAAGATATGAAACATTCACAACAGTTTGGAATGAAATGGAAACATTCACAACTAGTTTGAATGAAATGGAAACATTGAGCTCCTTAGCCTTCTTCCATGTCAATGGAAACATTCACAACTTCAATGGAATCCTTGCCATCCTTGGTTCACAACTTCTTTGATCGAATGAAATGGAAACTTCACAAGGATTTGTCCTCGAATCAAAACATTCACATTAGAAAAGGGAATTGAATCAATAACAATGAAATAATCAACACATAAGCACTTACCTTTCACATAAGCACCAATAGCATGGAATGCTTGTGTATGGAGCTTTGGAATCTTGTGAAAAACCTGAACCAATATCCAAATGCAATGATACCCTTGGTGATGTTCTGGTAACAAAGTTAGAAGCAATTAGCACAACAAATCTGAAATGAATGGAAATTCACAATTTTCATTGGAACTCTAGGCAACACTTTCAATGATTTGCCATCTGAAAAACAATATTCACAAAACTAGGAAATTTGTTCAAAGAATTTACCTTAGTGATCGCTGTATGCACTCAAAACAAATGTACCTAAACTTTGCATATGTTATGGTTTTGAGAAACAGAAGTTATGTGTCAAAACAATAGTGTCATTTCAACATTCAAAGAAACAAGAATACAACTTTCACAATGTGTTTTGAAAATAATGGACATTCACAACAAGTTTGCATTTCAATTTGAAGTTGAAGACACAAGCATTTTAAATGAAACATTTTGGGGTTTTTATGGCCAAAGTTGTTTTGTTCAGTATTTTAACTTATTTTTGCATGTATATGCACAACATTGCATGAAATTTGTGAATGGGGAAGTGACACAAAACAAAGGACTCAACATACCTCCGCTGCACAAGGCTGACATTTAAAAAGGGTGTTTCAATCAAAGTTTGACTAGGTTTTCTTGAAAGCTTTGTAACTCAATTTCCAAAAAACTTGTGCTGCGAATTTTGTCAAGAAAAAAACCCTTGTTTAGGAAATAAAAAGACATAACTCATGTAAAAATGGGCTTTGGTCTTCATTGCCGAAATAATATTGCTCTTTGGAGAGAATTTCTCTTTGGTTCTTTGTGGACTACCTTGGTGCACAAGTGTGCTTGTGTTCTTGGTGTTCTTATACTTCTCGTTTCTAGTCACAGGTTGATTAGGGGTGGGGGTCTTAAAATCCAGTCTCTTTGATGTCTTGTGGAGCTTGAAAAACATCTTGGGCGCGTTTCATGGTCTTTATACCATTGGGGTTCGCATCAGTTGGTATCAGAGCCACAAGTTCCATTGAAGGACATATCTTTGTGTTCTTGTTTCTCTTCATTTTTCTTTCAATTTTTTTTCAGTAAATTCATGTTTTAATTCTCTGTTTTAATCCTTTTTCTTCTTGTTTCAGGTCTGTCCATTTTATTCCATCCTTGTTCAAGTCCAAAAATCACAAAAACAACAAAAAGAAGTCAATCCGTGTTGTCTAGTGTTCTCGGTTTCAAATTGTTTGTTCCTGATTATTTCTTATCTTTCTGTTTCGTGTCCAGCCCTATTAATCTTTCTTGTTTTCATTGTTTCCAGCATCCTAGAGTCAAGAAAACACCAAAAAAAGAAGGATCCAAATTGAGGAAGTTTCGGTACAACAAAAGTTGTTTCAAATTGTGCATGTTTTCATAGTTTCTTGTTTTGGCCGAATTGAAAACTAACTTTTTGTCTTTGGCAGCAAGGAACCTCAAGGAGAACGTTGTTTTAGCATCAAAACAGCAAGCAAAAATGAGAAAAAAAAAAAAAAAAAAAAAAAGAAAAGAAAAAGAAAAAGAAAAGAAAAGAAAAGAAAAGAAAGCTTGCAAAAAAAAGTTTTTCACAAAGTGTTGAAAGTTTTGTGCCCCAAAACCTATCCCATTGTTTTTGAAGCCAAAAAGCTTTCTTTGTGGTTCTTGTGATCATCAATTGCAAGGGCTTCCTAGAGTCTTTTAAAGCTTGTTTAGCCCACCTCTTTTGGAGTCAAAATAGTTCTTCAAGAATTCAAGTTTTCTTGTGTGCTTTGAGGATAGTTTTCTTAGAACTTTTGAGAACTCTTTGAATAGCAATATCTCACTAACAAATTGAGTGTTTTGAGTGTTCATCTTTTGAGTGAAACACGTGAGGTGAGTGTTTGTGAGGATCTTTGTTATTTTCAGGAGTATGGAGGGCCAGGAGGATAGGAGGATGGAAGTGAGACACAATGATGAGCCAACCATGAGAGAGCTTCAAGAAACTCTCAATAGACTTGTGGGGAGGATTGAGGACATTGACTTGAGGTTGCCAAGGAGACCAAATCCCATCTTGCAACCAAGGAGAGGTCCAAGGAGAGAAGAACCCGAGGAGGAAGAAGGACATTGGCATGACCATGGGCTTCCAAGGAGGGGGGAGCCAAGAGAGGACAACAATCTAAGCTCCATCAAACTTACCATTCCATCTTTCCAAGGGAGGAGTGATCCCGATGCATATTGGGAGTGGGAGCAAAAGATTGAGATGGTGTTTGATTGCCATCATTACTCCGAGGAAAAGAAGGTTAAATTGGCTACCATAAAGTTCACTAATTATGCTCTTGTATGGTGGAATCAGGATGTTATTTCTAGGAGAAGGAATGAGGAGGAGCCCATACACACATGGAGAGCCCTTAAAGCATTGATGAGGAGGAGATTTGTGCCTAGCTACTACACTAAAGATCAACGCCTCAAGCTTCAAAAGCTAGTGCAAGGAAAAAGGAGTGTGGAGGACTACCATAAAGACTTGGAGATGACCTTGACCCAAGCCAACATCATGGAGGATGAGGAGACCACCATTGCTAGATTCATTAATGGTCTAAATGCTGAGATTGCCAACAGAGTGGAAATGGTGCCTTATGTCAACATGGAGGATTTGCTTCATTATGCCACTAAGGTTGAGAGAATCATCACAAGGTCCAAGGCATCCAAGATGTCTTAAGGAGGAATTTCCACATGGAGAAGAGCATGGAGCAACGATGCGAGAGAAGCACCCAAGCCAAAAGTAGAGGCCATAGAATAAGACTTGTCTCGGCCTCAAGAAGAAAAGTCAATCATGCTTGTACCACTTTCACCACAACAAGTCTTGGGGGATCAAAGACACGTATTTTCGCCATAAGGTAGTTATGGGTTGGTTATAGGCCAAAGAAAGTGTTCCTTGGCTAAAAGACATGTATTTTCGCCACCATACATGACCCTTAGCCAAAGGAAGTGTTCTTTGGCTTAAAAGACACCTTTCTTGGTGTAAAGGTGTGCCTTTTGGTCATCTATAAATAGCCTTTAGAGGCCAGCCATTTTAAGCACGAATTTGGCACTCCATTTACTCCATTTTCTTAAGAGAAAATTATTCTCCTCCTATTTCCTTTAGAGGCCGAAATATTAAACACTTTTTGAGAGCATTGTGGGTGGATTTACATTGAGATTGTTCATCTCAATTCAAGCCTCAAGGTGCTCCTCCAAGATCAAGTTCTTCCTCTTTTCTTCACACATAACCAAGAAGGAAGGTACACATTCTTTCTTGATTTAGTAGCATGCTAGGATTCATTCATTATTTACATGAATGTTCTTAGTAGCATGCTAGGATTTGTTTACCACAATATGTATGTAAAACTAACATGCTATATCAAATGCACAAAATATGTTAAACAAATTAGAATGATGCATGCTTATACTCATGTTGAACTCAAATGATCAAAATGCATGTGGCATGTACAAGAGTAGATAACATAAAGATATGTTATCATGAGATCCTGAAATCTTCAATTGGTATCAGAGCCTAGGTCATGAATATGTATATGTTGCATGTAGTAAGCATGATTTAGGATCATACATATGTGTATGATTGTGATAAGGCTAATGAAGGATATGTGTATGAAGCAATGAAGGCATGTTTGTGTATTTCTGATTGAATGCTATATGCATCTCTTTTGCCATATATGAGCATGTTAGAAGTTGTTTCATACACATGTTGCTTTGTTGAGTCTTGTTGTGTAAATTGAACTAAAACATGTGAATTGCATCAATGTAGATGGCTTGTAAGAATATAGTTGCTGAATTAAACCGTGACCTCAAATTGGATGGTGAAAACTATTCAATTTGGCAACAGAAGGTCAAATTCATTTTAACTGAGCAAGATACTCTTGATGTGCTCACTCAAGAGATCATGCCTCCTGCTGAGGGATAGGATAGGACTGCCTATGAGGCATTCCTAAAGAAGAACTCTATGTGTAGAGTCACTCTCCTCTCCACTATGGTGGATGAGATTATGGTGGAATTCTCCATGCTTGAGGGGGCTAAGGCCATATGGGACTCAGTCAAGGCCAAGTATGGAGATGTTTCTGTAGAGAAACAACGCTCAATGATTCTCAGGTTTGAGAATTATGTGAAGCGTGCTGATCACTCTATGAGTGCTCACTTGCGTGAGATGTCACGCATGATCCACCAACTCAAGACAGCAGGGCATGTGCTCACTGATGAGCAACAAGTGCAAGCAATAATCCGTTCCCTGCCCGATGAGGAATGGCAGTTGATGAAGGTCAACTTACGCCATAACCCTCAAATAATGTCATTTGATGACATTGCTCGTCACCTCCTCCTTGAGGCTGAGGTGATGGCCCTCAAGGACCATTCTAAGGCATATGTTGCCTCATCCTCTATCCAGAAGGGATGGAAGAAGAATGGTGGCAAAGGAGGGCCAGGGAAGGGCAAGGGAAAAGGTCCTGCTTCCAAGAAAAAGTTCAAGAAGAAGCGGGACATAAGCAAGCTGAAGTGCTTCAACTGTGGGCATAAAGGACACTTTGCAAAAGATTGCAAGGGTCCACCCAAGGTACATACATACCCTTCTACTTCCATTGTACATGTTGTGTCATGTACATTACTAACTGAGTGCAATTCTTTGTGGATTGTAGACTCAGGAGCAACAGACCACATAGCCCGGGACAGGTCCTGGTTTGTGGCCTACAGGAAGCTCTCAAAAGGAGCTAAGCATGTTTCAGTGGGAAATGATGCCAGGCTGGAAGTAGAAGGCATAGGAACATGTAGAATTCCTATAGATATTGGATATTTGTATCTAATAGATGTATTGTATGTACCAAACATTTGTAGAAATTTGATTTCTATAAGTTGTATGTTGAAGTACAATTATTGCTTTAATTTCTTTAATAATAATGTGTCTATTATTAAAGATAATAAGATAGTATGCACTTGCTCAGTTAATAATGGGCTTTATGAGTTGAAGCCAACTAACCATTCTGTTGCAAGTCCTAGTTGCTATGTGACAGAGGTCACAAATGAAATGAGATGGCATGAGAGGTTGGGTCATATTGGTCAAGATAGAATGGACAAGCTAGCCAAGAGTGGCTTGCTAGGTTCCTTGACCAAGGTTGTCCTTCCAAGTTGCCAATCATGCCTAGAGGGCAAAGCCACAAGAAAGCCTTTTGGCAAAGCAACTAGGAGAAGTGAGGCACTAAGTTTAGTTCACTCTGACCTATGTGGGCCAATGAGGGTTGAATCTAGAAATGGATTCAAGTACTTCATCACATTCACTGATGATTATACTCGATTCACCCACATCTACCTACTAAGAAACAAGGCAGAGGCCTTGGCATGCTTTGAGAAGTATGTACACTTGGTTGAGAACCAAGTAGGTAAGAAGGTTAAGTCCTTGAGGACAGATAGGGGTGGAGAGTATACATCAAATGCATTCAAGGCATTTTGTGACTTGAAGGGTATTGAGAGGGAGTTCACTCTTCCTTGGACACCCCAACAGAATGGAGTGTCTGAGAGGAAGAATAGAACTCTTATGGACATGGTACGTTCCATGATGGCAAAGGCCAACTTAGACATCACTTATTGGAGTGATGCACTGCTGTGTGCAGTTCATGTCCTTAATAGAGTACCCACCAAGAATGTGAACTCTTCTCCATATGAGTTATGGAAGAAGAAAACTCCTAATCTAAGCTATTTACGCCCTTGGGGTTGTTTAGCTTATGTTCACATAACGGACCACCCTTTGGGAAAGTTGGGTCCAAGAGGGAGGAGGTGTGCCTTCCTTGGTTATGCTGAACAATCTAGGGGTTATGTGTTCTTGGATATAAGTCACAAAACTGGGAACATCTTTGATGCAAGGAATGCTAACTTTGTGGAGGATGAGTTCCCCAAAGTTGGTGAGCGTGGTGACTTAACCTCATTAAGCCAGATCCTAGATGAGGATCAACCAAGTGTCATAAGGACACCTGGGACACATGCACCTACTCTAGAGGGAGTACCTCAACCACATGGAGCAATGGCTCCAGAAATGCCTGTTGTTGTGGACCAACATGAGCAAGACCTCCAAGAGGAAGGTTTTGTTCAAGAGGGAGTTGAGGATACTCAAGAGCAAAATGTTGAGCCTCAAGAGATGGAGCATGAGTTGCCTCCATCTCAGCCTACATTGAGAAGATCAATGAGGAAATTTGGACCACCTAAAGAATGGTGGATCTTGGATAGTGAGGCAAATTTGGTTGCATCTGAGATAGATGAGCCAAGTAACATTAAGGAGGCTCTTGAGGGTGCACAGAGGGAAGAGTGGCTAAATGCAATGAAGGATGAGTTGCATTCAATGCATCTCAATGGGGTTTGGGAGCTAAGTGATCTTCCTCCAGGCCGTAAGGCAATTGGGAACAAGTGGGTTCTCAAGATCAAGGTGAACTCTGATGGAAGTATCGAAAGATACAAGGCCCGTTTGGTGGCCAAGGGTTTTACACAGAAGGAGGGTGTTGATTTCAAAGACACCTTCTCTCCTGTTGTAAAATTCACTTCCATCAGGATATTACTTGCCATCGTGGCAAATCTAGACCTAGAGTTACATCAGATGGATGTAAAGACCGCCTTTCTCAATGGTGATTTGAGTGAGGAGATATATATGAGACAACCTGAGGGGTTTGTCCAAAAGGGTCAAGAGGACAAGGTATGTAGACTAAAGAAGTCTATCTATGGTCTTAAGCAAGCTTCAAGACAGTGGTACTTGAAGTTTCACCATGCAATCACAAGCTATGGCTTTGTGATGATGCATGAAGACCATTGTGTATACTTGTACTCTTCTGGGTCTAGTTTTGCAGTATTGACTCTATATGTAGATGATATACTGATTGCAAGTAATGGGCTTGCATTGTTAAGTACCATCAAGGGATGGTTGTCTTCCACCTTTGACATGAAGGACATGGGGGAGGCTGCCTTTATCCTAGGGGTTAAGATCCTGAGGGATAGAAAGGCAAGGCTGTTGGCCCTTTCTCAAGAACCTTATATTGATAAGATTCTTGCAAGGTTCAACTTAACAAACGCAAAGCCCATGAGTACACCTCTTGCATATGGTTGCAAGATTGGAGAGGACTTGTGTCCTAAGACTCCAAAGGAGAAGGAAGAGATGGCTCAGATCCCCTACCTAAGTGCCATTGGTAGCTTGATGTACGCCATGTTATGTACAAGGCCAGACATCAGCCAAGCGGTTGGACTTCTAGCACGATATTCTTCCAACCCTGGTCTGGAGCATTGGAAGAGTGTCAAGAGGATCCTAAGGTACCTCAAGGGTACTAAGGATTATTGGCTTTGTTACCAAGGTAAAGACCTTGGTTTACGTGGCTATTCTGATGCTGATTGGGGAGGAGATAGAGACTCCAGCAAGTCTACATCTGGTTATCTTTTCATGCTAAATGGTGGGGCTACTACTTGGTGTAGTAAGTGTTAGTGTTGTGCCCAAAAGCCAATCATGAGATGATTGTATTTTTGCACATCGAGTCATGATATTTTATTAAGGCATTAATCCAGCAATTATGTTCGTTGTTTTGTTTCTGCATAATGTAATAAACATAATTGTAACCCTAGAAAAATGATATTCTTAAAAGTCCCTAGTCTAGTATTATTGTGGAGCGGGTTGCAATAACACATAACGACTAGCATATATGGAGACTAACATGAGATATGTAGTCTACATATGGGTATAAGTTGGAGAACTTGTGTACTGGACCGACCCACCATGAGAACACTTCATGGATCGTTATATGAGTGTCATAAGTGATTCTCATAGTGATCATGGTATATGTAGTCC
This sequence comes from Aquilaria sinensis, assembly GCA_005392925.1. Taxonomy (NCBI): domain Eukaryota; kingdom Viridiplantae; phylum Streptophyta; class Magnoliopsida; order Malvales; family Thymelaeaceae; genus Aquilaria; species Aquilaria sinensis. The sequence goes on along the minus strand of SMDT01001746.1, from coordinate 51,442 downwards.
TTCGACCTAAGATCATCAAGGTTCCCTACATGTGAGTCACATACTTTGATATTTTCCTTTGTTGCTCATAACTGAATGAACTTGAAGGAGGTCATTGGGTATGTCACATATCATGCGGAGGGATTTGTGTGATCAAGATGGGATTTGTCCATCCTATGTAACGGGAGAGATATCTTCGGGCCCCTTGATAGAGTGAGACTTAGAAAATACATGGCCATGCTCAGATGAGTTGATGTACGATATCAATGTCATCAGCTTAAGTTAGTCTACTCGGTAATCAAGAAACCAAAGATTGGGCTGTACGAGAGTGACACATTCCATGTCTCGTGCTTAGTCTTGATATCTTGGACAAAGGGACAATGGCATATATCGGTGATGATCATAAAGGTTTAGTCGAATCACCGACAATCTTGTCACTTGGGTAGCAATGATGTGTTGCTAGACACCGCTCATTGCCTATGATCATAAATGTGATTTATGATCATTGCTAACGTGACAAGAGCCTATTGGGTCGCACACATAGAGTTATTTGGATCATTAGAGTGCATGGGCTAATTATTTGGGTTATGCTTTCACTTTAATTTTGTATTAACAATGGGCCCAGTAGTTGAGTGAGAGATCTCAACCGAAAATTACGTATGAAAATTTTCAAACAACCCGGTTTACCCCGTTTCACTTGGATCCTGGAGGGTTTCGGTTAAATTCCGTTACGTTGTTTGGCTCCCGAAACCCAACAGTAAGAAACAAACTTGTACAGCATTGTCCACAATGGAGGCTGAATTTGTTTCATGTGCCTCAGCTGTACAAGAAGCCCTTTGGCTAGGTTATTTCCTTAAGAATTTGGAGTCCAAGGTTTCTATTGAGAGACCTATTACTATCTACAGTGATAGTATGGCAGCCATGGCTTATACTAAGGACCCCAAATACCATGGAAAAACCAAGCACATTAGCATGAAATATAACTTTGTAAGGGATGCAATTGAAGAGGGTGAAGTTAGGATTGAGTACATTTCTACAGACCTGATGGTGGCAGATCCTCTCACTAAGCCATTGCCACCACTTGTGTTTGCTCGACATGTTAGAGCAATGGGTCTTAGAAGAATGTAAATGTTGGATGTACTTCACCTCTTTGGTGTCACACATGTTAAGTATTATTTTTGTGATAATATAGATTATTTTATGAAATAATCAGTTCAATTTTAGAAAACACAACGAACAAATGAACATGTCAAACATAGGTAGAGAATGACTTTCTCACACGAGTCATTCGCCCTTGATCTTTGTGTAAGATTAAGGATGAGACTGGCTAAAGACTTAAATGAATGGTACATTTAAGTGGGAGTCATGCTCCAACACATGACACTTTAGCCTTTCATGGTCGCCTAGATTATGAGTAATCAAGGTTCAATGCTTTGGTGCATTCAGTTTGTATGACCATTCATACATCCTAGCCTATGTTAAATGTAAGCTAAGGCTTACATGGAGAAATTTCATGGTTATTGACATGTCCTCCTTTTATGTGTTAAGAGGAGTACACTTCATGGTGTTTTAAGAGGGAGAAATGACACACTCCTCAATTGGAATGGAGATCACTCCAAGTGGGAGTGACATGAGTAAAACACCTTAGAAGTGTATTATGGAACTTTAATGGATGTGTTTCCAAGTGTTCCATGACCATGAAATACGACCAGAGAAGAATTTAAGCAAGTTGTCTCTATTCTTGCTTAGTGTGAGATTCTTCGAATCAGACTCTTAGTGACTATGGCTTGCTATTAGGAAGTTGAGTTAATTATGATTACTTTGATTGGTTGTCGAAGGTCTTAGAGAAATGAGACTGGAGTATCCTCCTTTTGGGTAATCATGTTAACTCATTGACCTAAGTAGTTGAAGCTAAAAGGAAAGACATTAAGATGATACACGTTCACTAAATTCAATCTTGGGCCCACATATTACTGTGAGTAGTATGCTAGATTGAATGACAAGTGATTGAAATGAGTACTCAATGCTTAATACAATCATGGATTTCAAGGAGTTGAAATTCTAAGAAAGAGACTGATTGTGATTAAGAAGTGTATCATATGTCTGGGGTCTGAAAGGCATAACTTGATGTGTTCAAGCAAGCTTGATGTGTTTAAGCAACACACTTGAATTTGATGTGTTCAAAGGAAAGTTTGAAGAAGTTCAAACTATGAGGAGAGGACAATCTTCTATTGAGAGTCTAACAACCTCAATGGAAGAGACTTAGTGTGTGTGCCTGAGGTCGCACCCACAACTCTATATATGTAGAAGTGTCTGGATTATTTCGGCTATAAGGATTAAGGAGTTTGTTTTGAGTGGGAGCTGGAAGTTTAAAAGCATCTTAGTGCGAGTGGGAGTTTGTTGGAATTCTTGGCGCACCAAGATCCTTTTAAGATAGGATTTGAGCTCATTGAGCTAACTCTAGCTTGAACAGCTATCTAAGGCAGCTAGAAGTAGCTCCCTTTAGCTCAAGTCAGCTCACTTCAGCTATAAGTAGCTCAAAGTAGTAGACTTTAGGAGCTTCAGCTCAAGTTAGCTCAAGTCTCAGCTCAAGTAGCTGGACTCAAAGTCAGCTCACTTCAGCTTCTGGTAGCTGAATGTAGCTGGACTTCAGCTCAAGTCAGCTCACTTCAGCTATAAGTAGCTCAAAGTAGCAGGACTCAAGTTAGCTCAAGTCAGCTCAAGTCAGCTCACTTCAGCTTTTGGTAGCTGAATGTAGCTGGACTTCAGTTCACTTCAGCTGAGAGTAGCTAACTCCAGCTCAAGGTCAGTTCAGGGAACTAGACCTCAGTTCATGGAGCTTGGTTGGAGCTCAGAGGAGCTCAATGGTGCATAAGTAGCATAGTGAGCTAGCTTTGTGCCAGCTCACCTTGCTTTTAGCTCAAAACCACCAAGAGACACATCTTTTGTGTAAAGGTATGTCTCTTCATCAAAAGAGATGACTATTGGCTAAAAGAACATGTCCTTTCATCCAAAGGAAGTGTTCCTTGAGTGAATAGACATGTATATTCGTTCTTTGACCTTAAGAGACCATGGCCATGGTGGTTGGGGTGGTTATTGCACCAAGAATGATGTCCTTTGACATCAAGAGACATGTATATTCGGCCATGGGGTGGTTGGGGTGGTTATTGCACCAAGAATGATGTCCTTTGACATTGGCATGTATATTCGGACATGTATGATTCGCCCATAAGGTGCGAGACATGTAAATTCGCCAGTTATGGGGATGGTGTATAGGCCAAAGGAAGTGTTCCTTGGCTAAAAGACATGTATTTTCGCCACCATACATGACCCTTAGCCAAAGGAAGTGTTCTTTGGCTTAAAAGACACCTTTCTTGGTGTAAAGGTGTGCCTTTTGGTCATCTATAAATAGCCTTTAGAGGCCAGCCATTTTAAGCACGAATTTGGCACTCCATTTGCTCCATTTTCTTGAGAGAAAATTATTCTCCTCCTATTTCCTTTAGAGGCCGAAATATTAAACACTTTTTGAGAGCATTGTGGGTGGATTTACATTGAGATTGTTCATCTCAATTCAAGCCTCAAGGTGCTCCTCCAAGATCAAGTTCTTCCTCTTTTCTTCACACATAACCAAGAAGGAAGGTACACATTCTTTCTTGATTTAGTAGCATGCTAGGATTCATTCATTATTTACATGAATGTTCTTAGTAGCATGCTAGGATTTGTTTACCACAATATGTATGTAAAACTAACATGCTATATCAAATGCACAAAATATGTTAAACAAATTAGAATGATGCATGCTTATACTCATGTTGAACTCAAATGATCAAAATGCATGTGGCATGTACAAGAGTAGATAACATAAAGATATGTTATCATGAGATCCTGAAATCTTCATACTTCAAACTATTCACAGGCTAGTTTGGAATGGTCTTCAAATGGAAACTCTTTGACAACTTGTGGAGTTTGAAAAACAAATGGGGCACATTCACATTGTTTGGAATGAAATGGAAACATTCACAACTCAGTTGGAATGAAATGGAAACATTCACAACTTGTTTGGAATGAAATGGAAACATTCACAACTAGTTTGGAATGAAATGGAAACATTCACAACTTGTTTGGAATGAAATGGAAACATTCACAACTAGTTTTGAATGAAATGGAAACATTCACAACTTGTTTGGAATGAAATGGAAACATTCACAACTTGTTTTGGAATGAAATGGAAACATTCACAACTTGTTTGGAATGAAATGGAAACATTCACAACTAAGTTTTTGGAATGAAATGGAAACATTCACAACTTGTTTGGAATGAAATGGAAACATTCACAACTTGTTTGGAATGAAATGGAAACATTCACAACTTGTTTGGAATGAAATGGAAACATTCACAACTTGTTTGGAATGAAATGGAAACATTCACAACTTGTTTGGAATGAAATGGAAACATTCACAACTAGTTTGGAATGAAATGGAAACATTCACAACTAGTTTGGAATGAAATGGAAACATTCACAACTTGTTTGGAATGAAATGGAAACATTCACAACTTGTTTGGAATGAAATGGAAACATTCACAACTAGTTTGGAATGAAATGGAAACATTCACAACTTGTTTTGGAATGAAATGGAAACATTCACAACTTGTTTGGAATGAAATGGAAAACATTCACAACTAATTTGGAATGAAATGGAAACATTCACAACTTGTTTGGAATGAAATGGAAACATTCACAACTTGTTTGGAATGAAATGGAAACATTCACAACTTGTTTGGAATGAAATGGAAACATTCACAACTTGTTTGGAATGAAATGGAAACATTCACAACTAGTTTGGAATGAAATGGAAACATTCACAACTAGTTTTTGGAATGAAATGGAAACATTCACAACTTGTTTGGAATGAAATGGAAACATTCACAACTTGTTTGGAATGAAATGGAAACATTCACAACTTGTTTGGAATGAAATGGAAACATTCACAACTTGTTTGGAATGAAATGGAAACATTCACAACTTGTTTGGAATGAAATGGAAACATTCACAACTAGTTTGGAATGAAATGGAAACATTCACAACTTGTTTGGAATGAAATGGAAACATTCACAACTTGTTTGGAATGAAATGGAAACATTCACAACTTGTTTGGAATGAAATGGAAACATTCACAACTTGTTTGGAATGAAATGGAAACATTCACAACTAGTTTGGAATGAAATGGAAACATTCACAACTAGTTTGGAATGAAATGGAAACATTCACAACTTGTTTGGAATGAAATGGAAACATTCACAACTTGTTTGGAATGAAATGGAAACATTCACAACTTGTTTGGAATGAAATGGAAACATTCACAACTTGTTTGGAATGAAATGGAAACATTCACAACTTGTTTGGAATGAAATGGAAACATTCACAACTTGTTTGGAATGAAATGGAAACATTCACAACTTGTTTGGAATGAAATGGAAACATTCACAACTTGTTTTGGAATGAAATGGAAACATTCACAACTTGTTTGGAATGAAATGGAAACATTCACAACTTGTTTGGAATGAAATGGAAACATTCACAACTAGTTTGGAATGAAATGGAAACATTCACAACTTGTTTGGAATGAAATGGAAACATTCACAACTTGTTTGGAATGAAATGGAAACATTCACAACTTGTTTGGAATGAAATGGAAACATTCACAACTAGTTTGGAATGAAATGGAAACATTCACAACTTGTTTGGAATGAAATGGAAACATTCACAACTTGTTTGGAATGAAATGGAAACATTCACAACTTGTTTGGAATGAAATGGAAACATTCACAACTTGTTTGGAATGAAATGGAAACATTCACAACTTGTTTGGAATGAAATGGAAACATTCACAACTTGTTTGGAATGAAATGGAAACATTCACAACTAGTTTGGAATGAAATGGAAACATTCACAACTTGTTTGGAATGAAATGGAAACATTCACAACTAGTTTGGAATGAAATGGAAACATTTCACAACTTGTTTGGAATGAAATGGAAACATTCACAACTAGTTTGGAATGAAATGGAAACATTCACAACTTGTTTGGAATGAAATGGAAACATTCACAACTTATTTGGAATGAAATGGAAACATTCACAACTAGTTTGGAATGAAATGGAAACATTCACAACTTGTTTGGAATGAAATGGAAACATTCACAACTTGTTTGGAATGAAATGGAAACATTCACAACTTGTTTTGGAATGAAATGGAAACATTCACAACTAGTTTGGAATGAAATGGAAACATTCACAACTTGTTTGGAATGAAATGGAAACATTCACAACTTCTTTGCAATGAAATGGAAACATTCACAACTAGTTTGGAATGAAATGGAAACATTCACAACTTGTTTGGAATGAAATGGAAACATTCACAACTTGTTTCGAATGAAATGGAAACATTCACAACAAGTTTGGAATGAAATGGAAACATTCACAACTTGTTTGGAATGAAATGGAAACATTCACAACTTGTTTGGAATGAAATGGAAACATTCACAACTTGTTTGGAATGAAATGGAAACATTCACAACTAGTTTGGAATGAAATGGAAACATTCACAACTTGTTTGGAATGAAATGGAAACATTCACAACTTGTTTGGAATGAAATGGAAAACATTCACAACTTGTTTTGGAATGAAATGGAAACATTCACAACTAGTTTGGAATGAAATGGAAACATTCACAACTAGTTTGGAATGAAATGGAAACATTCACAACTAGTTTGGAATGAAATGGAAACATGGAGAACAACTAGTTTGGAATGAAATGGAAACATTCACAACTTGTTTGGAATGAAATGGAAACATTCACAACTAGTTTGGAATGAAATGGAAACATTCACAACTTGTTTGGAATGAAATGGAAACATTCACAACTTGTTTTGGAATGAAATGGAAACATTCACAACTTGTTTGGAATGAAATGGAAACATTCACAACTAGTTTGAATGAAATGGAAACATTCACAACTAGTTTGGTATGAAATGGAAACATTCACAACTAGTTTGGAATGAAATGGAAAGCTTCCACAACTTGTTTGGAATGAAATTAAAACATTCACAACCAGTTTGGAATCAACATGTGACTAGAAACAAGAAGTTGGAATGAAGAACACAAGCACACTTGTGCACCAAGGCAGTCCACAAACTTGTTTGAGAAAAAATCTCCAAATTCAATATTATTTCGGCATTAATCTGTGTGTTTACATCCAGAATATGTGCCTTTATATAGGCCTAAACTAGGGTAAAAATTGGGCAAAATTTGCAGCCCAAGTCACCTAGGAAACCTAACTTGTTTGGAAAGGACTCAAGAAAACCTAGTTTGGAATAGGATTCCTAAACATTTTAACAACATGTTTAAGGTGTGCAGGAAAATTCACATTTATTGGAATAAATGGAAACATTCATCACTTCCATGGAAATAAAATCCTAAAAATTCACAATAAATTTGAAAATAAAATAAAAACATTACAAAACAAGATTGGAATAAAAACCCCAAAATAGTCTTCTTGTTTGGTTCTTGAAATGGAAACATTCAACTTCAAGCTTGAAATTAAAACTTGATGCATTCATGATTTCTCAAAATTCAAAGCATTCAAAGTTTTAGATCTATTCACAACTTTTTGGAATGAAATGGAACCATTCAAAACTTGGACATCTAAAGCCAAAGATATGGAAAAAATTCACAACTTGCTTTGGAATGAAATGATAACTCACAAATCGTGACTTTGAAGCTAAATTGGACCTTTTACAACTGTTTGGAATGAAATGGGTTCACAATGTTTGAATGAAATTTGTACATTCAGATGTTAGTTTCTAATGAATCAAAAATTACTCAATTCTGATCTGTTTAGCTCAAGATATGATTTTTGAACCAGAACATCATTCACAACTGTCAAAATTTGGAATGAAATGCAAACATTGACAACCTTAGTTTTCTTCCTTGGAAACATTCACAACTAGTTATCTTCAATGGAAACATTTGCAATCCTTGGTTGTGCCTTCTTTGATTGTATCACATTCACAACTAGTTTGGAATGAAATGAAGTAACATTCATAACTTGTTTGGAATGAAATGGAAACATTCACAACCCGTTTGGAATGAAATGGAAATATTCACAATTTGTTTGGAATGAAATGGAAACATTCACAACTAGTTTCGAATGAAATGGAAACATTCACAACTAGTTTTGAATGAAATGGAAACATTCACAACTTGTTTGGAATGAAATGGAAACATTCACAACTTGTTTGGAATGAAATGGAAACATTCACAACTTGTTTGGAATGAAATGGAACATTCACAACTTGTTTTGGAATGAAATGGAAACATTCACAACTTGTTTGGAATGAAATGGAAGTATTCAGAACTTGTTGGGATGAATGAAAATTTTCACAACTTGTTTGGAATGAAATGGAAACATTCACAACTTGTTTGGAATGAATGGACACATTGACACCTTGTTTTTGAATGAAATGGAGGCATTCACTAACAACGACTCTCGAATGAAATGGAAACATTCACAACTAGTTTTCAATAAAATGGGAACATTCACAACTAGTTTGGAATGAAGTGGAAACAATCACAACTAGTTTTGAATGAAATGGAAACATTCACAAATTGTTTGGAATGCATGGAAACTGTTGGGTTTCGGGAGCCAAACAGCGCAGCGGAATTTAACCGAAACCCTCCAGGATCCAAGTGAAACGGGGTAAACCGGGTGTTCGAAAATTTTCATACCTAATTTTCGATTGAGATCTCTCACTCAACTGTAGAGTCGAATCACAAAACCTGAACAGTTGACGTGTTCAGGCTCTCTATGGTATCCACACGAGCCTCTCGCGATCACCACGCTTCCACCACGTCCCGGTAGATGCGTTTCTCTTGCACTCGCTGTGCTAGCTTGCATCCTCCAAGGAATTGCAAGAGAAGAGTGCGACTGTCCCTTTTGGAGGCTAGGGCAAGGAGACCTGCGAATTTCTCACTTAAAAGTTGTATTTATAGTGAGACTCAACTTCCAGGCCTAATAGGTTTCAAAGCCCTAATCCAATTAGGATTTAATTTCGGGCTTAATAATGGCTCAACTTTTGGGCCCATTATTAATACAAAATTAAAGTGAAACCATAACCCAAATAATTAGCCCATGCACTCTAATGATCCAAAATGCTCTATGTGTGCGACCCAATAGGCTCTTATCACGTTGGCATCATAAATCACATTTATGATCATAAGCAATGAGCGGTGTCTAGCAACACATCATTGCTACCCAAGTGACAAGATTGTCGATGATTCGACTATACCTTTATGATCATCACCGATATATGCCATTGTCCCTTTGTCCAAGATATCAAGACTAAGCACGAGACATGGAATGTGTCACTCTTGTATAGCCCAATCTTTGGTTTCTTGATTACCAAGTAGACTAACTTAAACTGATGACATTGATATCGCATATCAACTCATCCGAGCATGGCCATGCATTTTCTAAGTCTCACTTTATCAAGGGGCCCGAAGATATCGCTCCCGTTACATAGGAGGGACAAATCCCATCTTGATCATACAAATCCCTCCGCATGATATGTGACATACCCAATGACCTCCTTCAAGTTCACTCAGTTACGAGCAACAAAGGAAAGTATTAAAGTATGTGACTCACATGTAGGGAACCTTGATGATCTTAGGTCGAAGGACTACATATACCCTGATCACTATGGGAATCACTTATGACACTCATATAATGATCCATGTAGTGTTCTCATGGTGGGTCGGTCCAGTACACAAGTTCTCCAACTTATACCCATATGTAGACTACATATCTCATATTAGTCTTCACATATGCTAGTCATTATGTATTGTTGCAACCCGCTCCACAATAATACTAGACCAGGGACTTTTAAGACTGAGCAAAATTTGAAGCCCAAGTCACCTAGGAAACCTAGTTACAAAGGACTCAAGAAAACCTAGTCAAACTAGGATTCCTACACCCTTTCAACACATGTTTAAGGTGTGCAGTGAATTCCATTTATCCTAAGTGACCTCAATCACTTCCATGGCCTAAATAACATCCTAAATAATGTAAATAAATAGGAAAATAAAATAAAATACATTACAAAACAAGATTGGCCATAAAAACCCGAAAATGGTCTTCTTGGGTGGTTCTTGCTTGTGTCTTCAACTTCAAGCTGAAATTCGAACTTGATGCAGCCATAATTTCTCAAACTTAAAATAATGAAAGTTGTAGATATCTTTCTTAGATTTAAAATGACACTTGAATCACACAAAACATACATCTAAATCCAAAGATATGCCCAAAATACTACAACTGCTTCTGAACTAGCGATAACTTGTAAATCGAGAATTTGAAGCTAAATTGGACCTTCTTATCGTGCAAAATGGGTTTCATGATCTGCATATGATTTGTAGATCAAGATGTTATCTTTCCAATGAATTAAGAATCACTTAATTCTGATCTGTTTAGCTCAATTTATGAATTTTGTACTAGAACATCGCCAATCTGTCAACATCCAAGCTTGAAGTGCACTAGTGAGCTCCTTAGCCTTCTTCCTTGTCAATGGTCCACTAGTTATCTTCAATGGATCATTGTCATCCTTAGTTGTGCCTTGTTTGATCGTATCAGCTCCCCCCTCCTTTGAAGGATTCGTCCTCGAATCAAAACCTGCATTAGAAAAGGGAATTGAATCAATAACAATGAAATAATCAACACATAAAAACTTACCTTTCACATAAGCACCAATAGCATGGAATGCTTGTGTATGGAGCTTTAATATTGTGAAAAACCTGAACCAATATCCAAATGCAATGATAATTTTGATACCTCCAGGTTCAAAAACAAAGTTAGAATCAATTAGCACAAAAAATCTGAAACCTTGCACAATTTTCATTTTAACTCTAGGTAACACTTTCATTGCCTTTGCCATCTCAAATACACTACTCTCACAACAAGGAAAAGTGTAGGAATAATTTACCTTAGGAATGCTGTATGCACTTAAGACAAATGTGAACATTTCAGGATCTTATGATAACATACTTTTATGTTATCTTTCATCTTGTATATGCCACATGCATATTTGTTCATTTCAATTCAACATAAGCATGCATGACATGTTGAATTGAAATGAACGAATATACATGTGGCATATACAAGAAGAAAGATAACATAAAAATATGTTATCATAAGATCCTGAAAATCTTCAATTGGTATCAAAGCCTAGGTCATGAAAATGTATATGTTGCATGTAGTAAGCATGATTTAGGATCATACATATGTGTATGATTTTGATAAAGGCTAACGAAGGATATGTGTATGAAGCAATGAAGGCATGTTTATTAATTGAACTAAAACATGTGAATTGCATCAATGTAGATGGCTTGTAAGAATATAGTTGCAGAATTAAACCGTGACCTCAAATTGGATGGTGAAAACTATTCAATTTGGCACAGAAGGTTAAAATTCATTTTAACTGAGCAAGATACTCTTGATGTGCTCAGTCAAGAGATCATGCCTCCTGCTGAGGGACAAGATAGGACTGCCTATGAGGCATTCCTAAAGAAGAACTCTATGTGTAGAGTTACTCTCCTCTCCACTATGGTGGATGAGATTATGGTGGAATTCTCCATGCTTGAGGGGGCTAAGGCCATATGGGACTCAGTCAAGGCCAAGTATGGAGATGTTTCTGTAGAGAAACAACGCTCAATGATTCTCAGGTTTGAGAATTATGTGAAGCGTGTTGATCACTCTATTGAAGATTTTAGGATCTTATGATAACATACTTTTATGTTATCTTTCTTCTTGTATATGCCACATGCATATTCGTTCATTTCAATTCAACATAGGCATGCATAACATGTTATATAACATATCAAGATCACATTCATGTTGTGTTAAATAGATCCTAGCATGCTACTAAGAACATACATAAGAAATGAAACCTAACATGCTACTAAACCAAGAAAAGATGTGCACCTTTCTTCTTGGTTATCTTTGGCAAAACCTTGAGGGGGAACTTGATCTTAGAGGGGCACCTTGAAGCTTGAATAGAGATGAACAATCTCTATGTAAATCCACCCACAATGCTCTCAAGAAGTGTTTAATATTTCGTCTCTAAAGGAAATTGGAGGAGAACAATTTTCACTCAAGAAAAATGGAGCAAATGGAGTGCAAATTCGTGCTTAAAATGGCCAGCCACTAAAGGCTGTTTATAGATGACCAAAAGGCACACCTTTACACCAAGAAAGGTGTCTTTTAAGCCTAAGAACACTTCCTTTGGCTAAGGGTCATGTATGGTGGCGAAAATACATGTCTTTTAGCCAAGAAACACTTCCTTTGACCTATAACCACCCATAACTACCTTATGGGCGAAAATACATGTCTTTTAGCGCCAAGGAACACTTCCTTTGGCCTATAACCACCCATAACTACCTTATGGGCGAAAATACAAGTCTTATAGAGCCAAGGAACACTTCCTTTGGCCTATAACCACCCATAACTACCTTATGGGCGAAAATACATGTCTTTTAGAGAATAGTCATCTCTTTTGATGAAGAGACATACCTTTACATAAAAGATATGTCTCTTGGTGATTTTGAGCTAAAAGCAAGGTGAGCTGGCACAAAGCTAGCTCACTATGCTACTTATGCACCATTGAGCTCCTTTGAGCTCCAACCAAGCACCATGAACTGAGGTCCAGCTCCTAGAGCTGACCTTGAGCTGGAGTTAGCTGCTCTCAGCTGAAGTGAACTGAAGTCCAGCTACAATCAGCTACCAGAAGCTGAAGTGAGCTAACTTGAGCTGACTTGAGCTAACTTGATCTGAAGTCGAGCTACTTTTAGCTACTTATAGTTGAAGTGAGCTGACTTGAGCTGACTTGAGCTGACTTGAGCTAACTCGAGCTAAAGTCCAGCTACTTTGAGCTACTTATAGCTGAAGTGAGCTAACTTAAGCTGAAGTCTAGCTACTCTGAGCTACTTATAGCTGCAGTGAGCTGACATAAGCTACCTTGAGCTAAAGGGAGCTACTTCTAGCTGCCTTAGATAGCTGTTCAAGCTAGAGTTAGCTCAATGAGCTCAAATCCTACCTTAAAAGGATCTTGGTGTGCCAAGAATTCCAACATCTATGAGTGCTCATTTGCGTGAGATGTCACGCATGATCCACCAACTCAAGACAGCAGGGCATGTGCTCACTAATGAGCAACAAGTGCAAGCAATAATCCGTTCCGTGCCCGATGAGGAATGGCAGTTGATGAAGGTCAACTTACGCCATAACCCTCAAATAATGTCATTTGATGACATTGCCCGTCATCTCCTCCTTGAGGCTGAGGTGATGGCCCTTAAGGACCATTCTAAGGCATATGTTGCCTCATCCTCTATCCAGAAGGGATGGAAGAAGAGTGGTGGCAAAGGAGGGCCAGGGAAGGGCAAGGGAAAAGGTCCTGCTTCCAAGAAAGGGTTCAAGAAGAAGCGGGACATAAGCAAGCTGAAGTGCTTCAAACTGTGGGTATAAAGGACATTTGCAAAAGATTGCAAGGGTCCACCCAAGGTACATACATACCCTTCTACTTCCTTCGTACATGTTGTGCCATGTACATTACTAACTGGGTGCAATTCTTTGTGGATTGTAGACTCGGGAGCAACAGAACACATAGCCCGGGACAGGTCTTGGTTTGTGGCCTACAGGAAGCTCTCAAATGGAACTAAACACGTTTCAGTGGGAAATGATGCTAGGCTGGAAGTGGAAGGCATAGGAACATGTAGAATTCCTATAGATATTGGATATTTGTATCTAATAGATGTATTGTATGTACCAAACATTTGTAGAAATTTGATTTCTATAAGTTCTATGTTGAAGTACAATTATTGCTTTAATTTCTTTAATAATAATGTGTCTATTATTAAAGATAATAAGATAGTATGCACTTGCTCAGTTAATAATGGGCTTTATGAGTTGAAGCCAACTAACCATTCTGTTGCAAGTCCTAGTTGCTATGTGATAGAGGTCACAAATGAAATAAGATGGCATGAGAGGTTAGGTCATATTGGTCAAGATAGAATGGACAAGCTAGCCAAGAGTGGCTTGCTAGGTTCCTTGACCAAGGTTGTCCTTCCAAGTTGCCAATCATGCCTAGAGGGAAAAGCCACAAGAAAGCCTTTTGGCAAAGCTGTTGGGTTTCGGGAGCCAAACAGCGCAGCGGAATTTAACCGAAACCCTCCAGGATCCAAGTGAAACGGGGTAAACCGGGTGTTCGAAAATTTTCATACCTAATTTTCGATTGAGATCTCTCACTCAACTGTAGAGTCGAATCACAAAACCTGAACAGTTGACGTGTTCAGGCTCTCTATGGTATCCACACGAGCCTCTCGGGATCACCACGCTTCCAGCACGTCCCGGTAGATGCGTTTCTCTTGCGCTCGCAGTGCTAGCTTGCGTCCTCCAAGGAATTGCAAGAGAAGAGTGCGGCTGTCCTTTTGGGAGGCTAGGGCAAGGAGACCTGCGAATTTCTCACTAAAAGTTGTATTTATAGTGAGACTCAACTTCCAGGCCTAATGGGTTTCAAAGCCCTAATCCAATTAGGCTTTAATTTCGGGCTTAATAATGGCTCAACTTTTTGGCCCATTATTAATATGAAATTAAAGTGAAACCATAACCCAAATAATTAGCCCATGCACTCTAATGATCCAAATAGCTCTATGTGTGCGACCCAATAGGCTCTTACCACGTTGGCAATGATCATAAATCACATTTATGATCATAAGCAATGAGCGGTGTCTAGCAACACATCATTGCTACCCAAGTGACAAGATTGTCGATGATTCGACTAAACCTTTATGATCATCACCGATATATGCCATTGTCCCTTTGTCCAAGATATCAAGACTAAGCACGAGACATGGAATGTGTCACTCTCGTATAGCCCAATCTTTGGTTTCTTGATTACCGAGTAGACCAACTTAAACTGATGACATTGATATCATATATCAACTCATCCGAGCATGGCCATGCATTTTCTAAGTCTCACTCTATCAAGGGGCCCGAAGATATCACTCCCGTTACATAGGAGGGACAAATCCCATCTTGATCATACAAATCCCTCCGCATGATATGTGACATACCCAATGACCTCCTTCAAGTTCACTCAGTTACGAGCAACAAAGGAAAGTATCAAAGTATGTGACTCACATGTAGGGAACCTTGATGATCTTAGGTCGAAGGACTACATATACCATGATCACTATGAGAATCACTTATGACACTCATATAACGATCCATGTAGTGTTCTCATGGTGGGTCGGTCCAGTACACAAGTTCTCCAACTTGTACCCATATGTAGACTACATATCTCATATTAGTCTCCACATATGCTAGTCGTTATGTATTATTGCAACCCGCTCCACAATAATACTAGACCAAGGGACGTTTAAGAATATCATTATTCTAGGGTTACAATTATGTTTGTTAAGTTACGCAGAAACAAAACAACAAACATAATTGCTGGATTAATGCCTTAATAAAATATCATGACTCAATGTGCAAAAATACAATCATCTCATGATTGGCTTTTGGGCACAACACTAACAATCTCCCACTTGCACTAAAGCCAATCATCCATGTATCTAATACCGATGGACCTAGAATGGCTATCATGCTTTTGCTGCGTAAGGGGCTTTGTCAGCGGATCAGCAATGTTGCTATCTGTCGAAGTCCTGCATATCCTTACATCACCCCTCTCGATGATCTCCCTGATGAGATGATAGCGTCGGAGTATGTGTTTGGATCGCTGGTGAGATCGAGGTTCCTTAGCCTGTGCGATTGCTCCATTGTTGTCACAATAGAGCTCTATCGGGTCGGCAATGCTTGGAACCACTCCAAGTTCAGTGATGAACTTCTTGATCCAAACTGCCTCCTTCGCAGCATCAGAGGCGGCAATGTACTCAGATTCTATTGTAGAGTCAGCTACTGTCTCTTGCTTTGAACTCTTCCAGCTCACAGCACCACCACCAATACAAAACACATAACCAGATTGCGATCTAAAATCATCCTTATCGGATTGGAAGCTTGCATCGGTGTAACCCCTTACAACGAGCTCATCTTCACCTCCAAAGACCAAGAATGCATCCTTAGTCCTTCGTAAGTACTTAAGGATGTTCTTAACAGCTGTCCAGTGACTCTCACCGGGGTTCGATTGGTACCTACTTGTCATGCTCAAAGCATATGAGACATCGGGACGAGTACATATCATGGCATACATGATAGATCCAATTGCTGAGGCATATGGAATCTTACTCATGCGCTCTCTCTCCTCGGTTGTACTCGGACACTGAGATCTAGAAAGAGTGATACCATGTGACATGGGCAAGAATCCTTTCTTGGAATCTTGCATGCTAAACCTCTTTAGCACCTTGTCAATATATGTACTTTGACTTTGGCCAAGAAGCTTTCTAGATCTATCTCTATAGATCCTGATGCCTAACACATAGGCTGCTTCACCCAAGTCCTTCATAGAGAAACATTTCCCCAGCCAAGTCTTCACAGACTGTAGCTCAGGAATGTCATTCCCGATGAGTAGTATGTCATCTACATACAACACCAAGAAGACAATAGCGCTCCCACTAACCTTCTTGTAGACACAAGGTTCATCTTCATTTTTGATAAAACCAAACTCTTTGATTGCATCATCAAAATGAAGATTCCAACTTCGAGAAGCTTGCTTCAGTCCATAAATGGACCTTTGCAACTTGCACACTTTATTGGCATTCTCAGGAGTGACAAAACCCTCAGGTTGTGTCACGTACACATCCTCAAGTAGCTTTCCATTTAGGAATGCAGTTTTGACATCCATTTGCCATATCTCATAATCATAGTGTGCAGCAATAGCAAACAAAATTTGGATGAATTTAAGCATAGCAACTGGTGAAAAAGTTTCATCATAGTCAATACCATGAATTTGCTTGAAACCTTTTGCAACCAATCGTTCCTTAACGGTAATCACATTACCATCCATGTCAGTTTTCTTCTTGAAAACCCATTTGCACCCTATTGGTTTTACCCCTTCAGGTGGGTCAACCAAAGTCCATACTTGGTTTTCATACAGGGATTCCATCTCGGATTTCATGGCCACTAGCCACTTCTCAGAGTCAGGCCCTGACATAGCTTGTTGGTAGGTTGTGGGCTCATCCTGATCCATGAGCATCACATCACTGGTGTTAGTCACAAGAAATCCATATCTCTTGGGCTCATGCCGAATCCTACTAGACCTACGCGGGCTCTGTGCTACAGGAATAGACTCTTGAACAACATCTTGCGGTGTCTGTTCAGGTTCCATTTCAGGTTCGATGTCTCCTTGTTGTTCTTGAATTTCTTCAAGTTCTACTTTCCTCCCACTAGTTCCTTTAGAGGTAAACTCTTTCTCCAAAAAGACACCAGTTCGAGCAACAAACACTTTTTGCTCAGAAGGATTGTAGAAATAGTAACCCTTTGTTTCTTTGGGATACCCAACAAAAAGGCATTTTTGAGATTTGGGCCCTAGTTTGTCAGAGGATTGACGTTTCACATAAGCGTCACAGCCCCAAATCTTCATAAAAGACAAATTGGGACGCCTCCCACTCCATATCTCATATGGTGTCTTTTGAACCGATTTAGATGGAACTCGGTTTAGTGTAAAAGCGGCTGTCTCTAGAGCATGTCCCCAAAAGGAGTTTGGAAGGTCAGCTTGACTCATCATAGAGCGAACCATGTCTAACAGAGTTCGATTTCTCCTTTCAGATACACCATTCCATTGAGGTGTACCTGGTGGAGTGAGTTGTGATACTATACCACACTCCTTCAGATAGTCAAGGAATTCTCGATCCAAGTACTCTCCACCTCGATCTGATCGAAGCACTTTGATACTTTTCCCGAGTTGATTCTCTACTTCATTCTTGAATTCTTTGAACTTTTCAAAGGATTCTGACTTGTGTCTCATAAGATACACATAGCCATATCTGCTAGAGTCATCAGTGAAAGTAATGAAGTATTGGAAACCTCCTCTAGCTTGTGTAGACATAGGGCCACATACATCACTATGTATGAGTCCTAGTAAGTCATTAGCCCTTTCACTTTGCCCTGTGAATGGGGCTTTGGTCATCTTGCCCAACAAACATGACTCACATGTCTCATATGATTCAAAATCAAATGAGTCCAAGAGTCCATCCTTATGGAGCTTGGATATGCGGGTCTCATTTATATGGCCCAAGCGACAGTGCCAGAGATAGGTCGGGTTTGAATCATTTAATCTGACCTTCTTGGTATTCACATTATAGATTGGATCTTCGAGGTCTAGAACATACAACCCATTGCTAAGTTGAGCACTACCATAAAAGATTTCATTCAAATAAATAGAACAACATTTGTCCTTTATTATAAATGAAAAACCTTTCTTGTCCAAACAAGAAACAGAAATCAAATTTCTACTAATAGTAGGCACAAAGTAGCAGTTGTCTAATTCTAAAACTAATCCACTAGGTAAAGTGAGAACATAAGTCCCTACGGCTAAGGCAGCAACCCTTGCTCCATTTCCAACACGTAGGTCCACTTCACCTCGGGCCAATCTTCTACTTCTACTTAGATCCTGCACATTTGCACAAATGTGAGATCCACATCCAGTATCCAATACCCAAGATGAGGAAGTAGAAAAGTTAGCCTCTATAACAAAAATACCTGAAGTGGAAGTCTTACTTCCCTTTTCCTTAGCAAGTTCTTCAAGATAGAGCTTGCAATTGCGCTTCCAGTGTCCAGGTTGCTTACAATGGAAGCACTCCCCTTCCTTTGCCACACCACCCTTTGGTTTCAGTGCAGCTGAAGAAGAACTAGCATTGGACTTTCCATTAGCTTTATCCTTCTTCTTGTTGGCTTTTCCCTTTCCCTTGCCCTTTTGAACCATAAAAATGGGCTTAGCCTTCTTAAGGTTTTGCTCAGCAGTTCTCAACATGTTGAGTAATTCAGGAAGGGACTTGTCAAGGTCGTTCATGTTATAGTTCATGACGAACTGACTGTAGCTTTCAGGCAACGATTGCAAGACTACATCGATAGCCAACTCTTTCTGAAGAGCAAATCCCAAATTCTCAAGATTCTCAATGTACCCAATCATCTTGAGCACATGAGGACCCACGGGACTTCCCTCAGACATCTTGCACTGAAACAATGCCTTAGAGGTCTCAAACCTCTCATGCCTAGCTTGCTCTTGGAAAAGCATTTTGAGATGTTCGATCATATCGAACGCCCCCATGTTCTCATGTTGCTTCTGAAGCTCAGATTCCATGGTAATAAGCATGAGGCATGCAACATCCAAAGCATCATCAGAATGCCTCTTGTGAGCATCCCTTTCAGCTCTTGGAGCAGTGGCAGCAGGCTCATTCGGAATGGGCTGCTCTAGGACATAAGCCTTTCTCTCTTGCTTGAGGACTATCCTCAAGTTTCGGTACCATTTGAGAAAGTTGGTCCCATTCAGTTTTTCCTTCTCAAGGATCGATCGCAACGAAAGTGTCGATGTGTTTTGTGCCATGGTTATCTACAACAGTAAATATGCAGTGTAAGAGTCATGTATTTTAATTCATTTAATAAGGACTTTTATTAAACGATACTCCCACTATTTTCCTCAAAATAATAACCCTCGATATTATTTCGGAACACCTCGGCGCTAAGGTATTCTAGTGGGCCAAGATCCATATTTGACCACAACCTGAGTCAGCTTTGGCTTTTCTCTCAAGTTACAGCTATTTAGGTAGGCAACTCCTTGCCAATTGCATCTTATGCAACTCTTGGATAGTTGGGTGAACAACACTTGTCCAAGCTCATCTCATGAGCTTAAGCCCAACTCTATGCCTCTAAGTCCCTAATCCTATTAGGATGACTTAGTTAAGTCAGACCCAAAGTTAGCAATTTGGATATCACTATTATCCCATCGCGCCTTACCAAGATGAACATAGGTGCTTTGCTTTGGCAAACCCACCTAATGTTGATCAAAGTCTTGACGAGTGCCAACATTTGGAAGGCATCACATTTATGACTTAATATTTGTTTGAGGGATTTTTTTCATTTTGATCTCACCAATTTGTTATCTCCGGTTGTCTTATACATGCATCACATACAAATATAAAACATGCATCTCATGCGTACAAGAAAGTAAATGTGACATGGTTATAGCCCAAACTATGCGATATTCTCAAGCCAATGAGAATATCATAAAAGCCTAAGAAAAGAAAAGAGTCTTCACAAGCTCCTTATCTTCCTTTCTTGGCTGCCCTTTTGTTGTCATCTCCTTGGACATGCCTCCTTGGATGATCCTTAGACATACAACCTTGGATGATCCCATAATGCACTATTACATCAATAATAGAAACCTCGAGTTACATTCGAGGGGAGTAAGGTGAGAAGAGAATGTACAATGAGAGTGATAAGAAAAGGCACGACTCGCAGGCCGTATTTACAAGTACAACCAATCAAGGGCTATAACCATGCACCATGCTTCAAACACCAATCAGCATATCATGTCAAATCTCATTCAACAAAGATGCATGCCAATTTTCGCACCTTGATTAACCAGTTTTTATTTATGTGGCGCTTCGCATACGGCGGTCCCGCTGGCCTGTCAGTGGGCGGTGGTTCCGCTGACCGGTCAGCGGACGAGGTCAAGGGGAGCCGCCCTTGCGGGGGGCGTGGGGGGCAGCGCCCCCCTGCGCAAAAAATTTTCTTACAATTGCTTAGCCCGAAATCTTCTATTTTGAGAAAGTAGGCACCCGAGACTCCTCTATTCGAGCCACCAAAAATACCTTACTTTCAGTGCCTGAACAGGCTGAATCCGAACCAAGCTAGGGTTTCTGCAACTATTGCAAGAATCCTAATCCATATAGGTATCTCATACCATTCAATTTGAGATTAATCTCATTAACCAATTTGTGTCGTTTCTTCATATATCTCATATGTTCATTACGAATTCCAGTTTCATGCATCTTGAATCAATCTAATTAATCATGGCCGAAAAGCAACCGAACACATAGCATCATGCGATTCAACACTCAATCCCGATTTAGGGTTTCACCAGTAGCTCTGATACCACTGATGGGTTTCGGGAGCCAAACAGCGCAGCGGAATTTAACCGAAACCCTCCAGGATCCAAGTGAAACGGGGTAAACCGGGTGTTCAAAAATTTTCATACCTAATTTTCGGTTGAGATCTCTCACTCAACTGTAGAGTTGAATCACAAAACCTGAACAGTTGACGTGTTCAGGCTCTCTATGGTATCCACACGAGCCTCTCGGGATCACCACGCTTCCACCACGTCCCGACAGATGTGTTTCTCTTGCGCTCGCAGTGCTAGCTTGCGTCCTCCAAGGAATTGCAAGAGAAGAGTGTGGCTGTCCTTTTTGGAGGCTAGGGCAAGGAGACCTGCGAATTTCTCACTTAAAAGTTGTATTTATAGTGAAACTCAACTTCCAGGCCTAATGGGTTTCAAAGCCCTAATCCAATTAGGATTTAATTTCAGGCTTAATAATGGCTCAACTCTTGGGCCTATTTTTAATACGAAATTAAAGTGAAACCATAACCCAAATAATTAGCCCATGCACTCTAATGATCCAAATAGCTCTATGTGTGCGACCCAATAGGCTCTTGCCATGTTGGCAATGATCATAAATCACATTTATGATCATAAGCAATGAGCGGTGTCTAGCAACACATCATTGCTACCCAAGTGACAAGATTGTCGGTGAATCGACTAAACCTTTATGATCATCACCGATATATGCCATTGTCCCTTTGTCCAAGATATCAAGACTAAGCACGAGACATGGAATGTGTCACTCTCGTATAGCCCAATCTTTGGTTTCTTGATTACTGAGTAGACCAACTTAAACTAATGACATTGATATCATATATCAACTCATCCGAGCATGGCCATGCATTCTCTAAGTCTCACTCTATCAAGGGGCCCGAAGATATCACTCCCGTTACATAGGAGGGACAAATCCCATCTTGATCATACAAATCCCTCCGCATGATATGTGACATACCCAATGACCTCCTTCAAGTTCACTCAGTTACGAGCAACAAAGGAAAGTATCAAAGTATGTGACTCACATGTAGGGAACCTTGATGATCTTAGGTCGAAGGACTACATATACCATGATCACTATGAGAATCACTTATGACACTCATATAACGATCCATGTAGTGTTCTCATGGTGGGTCGGTCCAGTACACAAGTTCTCCAACTTGTACCCATATGTAGACTACATATCTCATATTAGTTTCTACATATGCTAGTCGTTATGTATTATTGCAACCCGCTCCACAAGAATACTAGACCAGGGACGTTTAAGAATATCATTATTCTAGGGTTACAATTATGTTTGTTAAGTTACACAGAAACAAAACAACAAACATAATTGCTGGATTAATGCCTTAATAAAATATCATGACTCAATGTGCAAAAATACAATCATCTCATGACAACACTAACAGTTTTGGGCACATCTTTGATGCAAGGAATGCTAACTTTGTGGACCCCAAAGTAACAGATCCTAGATGAGGATCAACCAAGTGTCATAAGGACACCTGGGACACATGCACCTACTCTAGAGGGAGTACCTCAACCACATGGAGCAATGGCTCCAGAAATGCCTGTTGTTGTGGACCAACATGAGCAAGACCTCCAAGAGGAAGGTTTTGTTCAAGAGGGAGTTGAGGATACTCAAGAGCAAAATGTTGAGCCTCAAGAGATGGAGCATGAGTTGCCTCCATCTCAGCCTACATTGAGAAGATCAATGAGGAAATTTGGACCACCTAAAGAATGGTGGATCTTGGATAGTGAGGCAAATTTGGTTGCATCTGAGATAGATGAGCCAAGTAACATTAAGGAGGCTCTTGAGGGTGCACAGAGGGAAGAGTGGCTAAATGCAATGAAGGATGAGTTGCATTCAATGCATCTCAATGGGGTTTGGGAGCTAAGTGATCTTCCTCCAGGCCGTAAGGCAATTGGGAACAAGTGGGTTCTCAAGATCAAGGTGAACTCTGATGGAAGTATCGAAAGATACAAGGCCCGTTTGGTGGCCAAGGGTTTTACACAGAAGGAGGGTGTTGATTTCAAAGACACCTTCTCTCCTGTTGTAAAATTCACTTCCATCAGGATATTACTTGCCATCGTGGCAAATCTAGACCTAGAGTTACATCAGATGGATGTAAAGACCGCCTTTCTCAATGGTGATTTGAGTGAGGAGATATATATGAGACAACCTGAGGGGTTTGTCCAAAAGGGTCAAGAGGACAAGGTATGTAGACTAAAGAAGTCTATCTATGGTCTTAAGCAAGCTTCAAGACAGTGGTACTTGAAGTTTCACCATGCAATCACAAGCTATGGCTTTGTGATGATGCATGAAGACCATTGTGTATACTTGTACTCTTCTGGGTCTAGTTTTGCAGTATTGACTCTATATGTAGATGATATACTGATTGCAAGTAATGGGCTTGCATTGTTAAGTACCATCAAGGGATGGTTGTCTTCCACCTTTGACATGAAGGACATGGGAGAGGCTGCCTTTATCCTAGGGGTTAAGATCCTGAGGGATAGAAAGGCAAGGCTATTGGCCCTTTCTCAAGAGCCTTATATTGATAAGATTCTTGCAAGGTTCAACTTAACAAATGCAAAGCCCATGAGTACACCTCTTGCATATGGTTGCAAGATTGGAGAGGACTTGTGTCCTAAGACTCCAAAGGAGAAGGAAGAGATGGCTCAGGTCCCCTACCTAAGTGCCATTGGTAGCTTGATGTATGCCATGTTATGTACAAGGCCAGACATCAGCCAAGCGGTTGGACTTCTAGCAAGATATTCTTCCAACCCTGGTCTGGAGCATTGGAAGAGTGTCAAGAGGATCCTAAGGTACCTCAAGGGTACTAAGGATTATTGGCTTTGTTACCAAGGTAAAGACCTTGGTTTACGTGGCTATTCTGATGCTGATTG
Organism: Aquilaria sinensis; assembly: GCA_005392925.1. Taxonomy (NCBI): domain Eukaryota; kingdom Viridiplantae; phylum Streptophyta; class Magnoliopsida; order Malvales; family Thymelaeaceae; genus Aquilaria; species Aquilaria sinensis. The sequence continues at coordinate 27,411 of SMDT01001746.1, read as the reverse complement.
GGGAGGAGATAGAGACTCCAGCAAGTCTACATCTGGTTATCTTTTCATGCTAAATGGTGGGGCTACTACTTGGTGTAGTAAGAAGCAAACTTGTACAGCATTGTCCACAATGGAGGCTGAATTTGTTTCATGTGCCTCAGCTGTACAAGAAGCCCTTTGGCTAGGTTATTTCCTTAAGAATTTGGAGTCCAGGGTTTCTATTGAGAAACCTATTACTATCTACAGTGATAGTATGGCAGCCATGGCTTATACCAAGGACCCCAAATACCATGGAAAGACCAAGCACATTAGCATGAAATATAACTTTGTGCGGGATGCAATTGAAGAGGGTGAAGTTAGGATTGAGTACATTTCTACAGACCTGATGGTGGCAGATCCTCTCACTAAGCCATTGCCACCACTTGTATTTGCTCGACATGTTAGAGCAATGGGTCTTAGAAGAATGTAAATGTTGGATGTACTTCACCTCTTTGGTGTCACACATGTTATGTATTTCTTTGAAATAATACAGATTATTTTATGAAATACTCAGTTCAATTTTATGAATCACAACGAACAAATGAACATGTCAAACATAGGCAGAGGATGACTTTCTCACACAAGTCATCCGCCCTTGATCTTTGTGTAAGATTAAGGATGAGACTGGCTAAAGACTTAAATGAAACTTAAGTGAATGATACATTTAAGTGGGAGTCATGCTCCAACACATGACACTTTAGCTTTTATGGTCGCCTTGATTATGAGTAATCAAGATTCAATGCTTTGGTGCATTCAGTTTGTATGACCATTCATACATCCTAGCCTATGTTAGATGTAAGCTAAGGCTTACATGGAGAAATTTCATGGTTATTGACATGTCCTCCTTTTATGTGTTAAGAGGAGTACACTTCATGGTGTTTTAAGAGGGAGAAATGACACACTCCTCAATTGGAATGGAGATCACTCCAAGTGGGAGTGACATGAGTAAAACACCTTAGAAGTGTATTATGGAACTTTAATGGATGTGTTTCCAAGTGTTCCATGACCATGAAATACGACCAGAGAAGAATTTAAGCAAGTTGTCTCTATTCTTGCTTAGTGTGAGATTCTTCGAATCAGACTCTTAGTGACTATGGCTTGCTATTAGGAAGTTGAGTTAATTATGATTACTTTGATTGGTTGTCGAAGGTCTTAGAGAAATGAGACTGGAGTATCCTCCTTTTGGGTAATCATGTTAACTCATTGACCTAAGTAGTTGAAGCTAAAAGGAAAGACATTAAGATGATACACGTTCACTAAATTCAATCTTGGGCCCACATATTACTGTGAGTAGTATGCTAGATTGAATGACAAGTGATTGAAATGAGTACTCAATGCTTAATACAATCATGGATTTCAAGGAGTTGAAATTCTAAGAAAGAGACTGATTGTGATTAAGAAGTGTATCATATGTCTGGGGTCTGAAAGGCATAACTTGATGTGTTCAAGCAAGCTTGATGTGTTTAAGCAACACACTTGAATTTGATGTGTTCAAAGAAAGTTTGAAGAAGTTCAAACTATGAGGAGAGGACAATCTTCTATTGAGAGTCTAACAACCTCAATAGAAGAGACTTAGTGTGTGTGCCTGAGGTCGCACCCACAACTCTATATATGTAGAAGTGTCTGGATTATTTCGGCTATAAGGATTAAGGAGTTTGTTTTGAGTGGGAGCTGGAAGTTTAAAAGCATCTTAGTGCGAGTGGGAGTTTGTTGGAATTCTTGGCGCACCAAGATCCTTTTAAGATAGGATTTGAGCTCATTGAGCTAACTCTAGCTTGAACAGCTATCTAAGGCAGCTAGAAGTAGCTCCCCTTAGCTCAAGTCAGCTCACTTCAGCTATAAGCTAGCTCAAAGTAGCTGGACTTTAGCTCAAGTTAGCTCAGTCAGCTCACTTCAGGACTAGCTCAAGTAGCTACTTCAGCTCAAGTCAGCTCAAGTCAGCTCAAGTTCAAGTAGCTCACTTCAGCTCAAGTAGCTCAAGTCAGCTCACTTCAGCTCAAGTCAGCTCACTTCAGCTATAAGTAGCTCAAAGTAGCTGGACTTCAGCTCAACTTCAGCTCAAGTTAGCTCAAGTCAGCTCAAGTCAGCTCACTTCAGCTTCTGGTAGCTGAATGTAGCTGGACTTCAGTTCACTTCAGCTGAGAGCAGCTAACTCCAGCTCAAGGTCAGCTCTAGGGAGCTGGACCTCAGTTCATGGTGCTTGGTTGGAGCTCAAAGGAGCTCAATGGTGCATAAGTAGTATAGTGAGCTAGCTTTGTGCCAGCTCACCTTGCTTTTAGCTCAAAACCACCAAGAGACACATCTTTTGTGTAAAGGTATGTCTCTTCATCAAAAGAGATGACTATTGGCTAAAAGAACATGTCCTTTCATCCAAAGGAAGTGTTCCTTGAGTGAATAGACATGTATATTCGGCCATGGGGTGGTTGGGGTGGTTATTGCACCAAGAATGATGTCCTTTGACATCAAGAGACATGTATATTCGGCCATGAGGTGGTTGGGGTGGTTATTGCACCAAGAATGATGTCCTTTGACATCAAGAGACATGTATATTCGGCCATGGGTTGGTTATAAGGAGATGTCTCTTGTTATTGGGGTGTTATTGGCCAAAGGTTGGGGCGGTTATTGCACCAAGAATGTTCCTTGGCCAAAGAGACATGTATTTTCGGCCAAGGTAGTTATGCACCAAGAGATGTTGGCCAAAGGAAGTGTTCCTTGGCCAAAAGACATGTATTTTCGCCACCATACATGACCCTTAGCCAAAGGAAGTGTTCTTTGGCTTAAAAGACACCTTTCTTGGTGTAAAGGTGTGCCTTTTGGTCATCTATAAATAGCCTTTAGTGGCTGGCCATTTTAAGCACGAATTTGGCACTCCATTTGCTCCATTTTCTTGAGAGAAAATTATTCTCCTCCTATTTCCTTTAGAGGCCGAAATATTAAACACTTTTTGAGAGCATTGTGGGTGGATTTACATAGAGATTGTTCATCTCTATTTCAAGCTTCAAGGTGCTCCTCTAAGATCAAGTTCTTCCTCAAGTTTTTGCCAAAGATAACAAAGAAGAAAGGTGCACATCTTTTCTTGGTTTAGTAGCATGTTAGGTTTCATTTCTTATGTATGTTCTTAGTAGCATGCTAGGATTTATTTAACACTACATGTATTTGATCTTGATATGTTATATAACATGTTATGCATGCCTATATCCATGTTGAATTCAAATGATCAAATATGCATGTGGCATATACAAGAAGAAAGATAACATAAAAGTATGTTATTCACAAACTAGTTTGGAATGAAATGGAAACATTCACAACTAGTTTGGAATGAAATGGAAACATTCACAACTTGTTTGGAATGAAATGGAAACATTCACAACTAGTTTGGAATGAAATGGAAACATTCACAACTAGTTTGGAATGAAATGGAAACATTCACAACTTGTTTGGAATCAAAATGGAAACATTCACAACTTGTTTGGAATGAAATGGAAACATTCACAACTTGTTTGGAATGAAATGGAAACATTCAGAACAAGTTTGGAATGAAATGGAAACATTCACAACTTGTTTGGAATGAAATGGAAACATTCACAACTTGTTTGGAATGAAATGGAAACATTCACAACTAGTTTGGAATGAAATGGAAACATTCACAACTAGTTTGGAATGAAATGGAAACATTCACAACTAGTTTGGAATGAAATGGAAACATTCACAACTAGTTTAGAATGAAATGGAAACATTCACTCAATAAAATATTCACAACTAGTTTTGAATGAAATGGAAACATTCACAACTAGTTTGGAATGAAATGGAAACATTCACAACTAGTTTGGAATGAAATGGAAACATTCACAACTAGTTTGGAATGAAATGGAAACATTCACAACTTGTTTGGAATGAAATGGAAACATTCACAACTAATTTGGAATGAAATGGAAACATTCACAACTAGTTTGGAATGAAATGGAAACATTCACAACTAGTTTGGAATGAAATGAAAACATTCACAACTTGTTTGGAATCAAACTTTTTGAAACATTTCACAACTTGTTTTGGAATGAATGGGAAACATTCACAACTAGTTTGGAATGAAATGGAAACATTCACAACTTAGTTTTGAATGAAAGGGAAACATTCACAACATGTTTCGAATGAAATGGAAACATTCACAACTAGTTTGGAATGAAATGGAAACATTCACAACTTGTTTGGAATGAAATGGAAACATTCACAACTAGTTTGGAATGAAATGGAAACATTCACAACTAGATTGGAATGAAATGGAAACATTCACAACTAGTTTGGAATGAAATGGAAACATTCACAACTTGTTTGGAATGAAATGGAAACATTCACAACTTTAAAGGAATGAAATGGAAACATTCACAACTTGTTTGGAATGAAATGGAAACATTCACAACTTGTTTGGAATGAAATGGAAACATTCACAACATAGTTTGGAATGAAATGGAAACATTCACAACTAGTTTGGAATGAAATGGAAACATTCACAACTTGTTTGGAATGAAATGGAAACATTCACAACCAGTTTGGAATGAAATGGAAACATTCACAACTAGTTTGGAATGAAATGGAAACATTCACAACTAGTTTGGAATGAAATGGAAACATTCACAACTTAGTTTGGAATGAAATGGAAACATTCATAACTAGTTTCGAATGAAATCGAAACATTCACAACTTGTTTGGAATGAAATGGAAACATTCACAACTTATTTTGGAATGAAATGGAAACATTCACAACTAGTTTGGAAAGAAATGGAAACATTCACAACTAGTTTGGAATGAAATGGAAACATTCACAACTTGTTTGGAATGAAATGGAAACATTCACAACTTGTTTGGAATGAAATGGAAACATTCACAACTTGTTTGGAATGAAATGGAAACATTCACAACTTGTTTGGAATGAAATGGAAACATTCACAACTTGTTTGGAATGAAACGGAAACATTCATAACTTGTTTTGGAATGAAATGGAAACATTCACAACTTGTTTGGAATGAAATGGAAACATTCACAACTAGTTTGGAATGAAATGGAAACATTCACAACTTGTTTGGAATGAAATGGAAACATTCACAACTTGTTTGGAATGAAATGGAAACATTCACAACTTGTTTGGAATGAAATGGAAACATTCACAACTTGTTTGAGAATGAAATGGAAACATTCACAACTTGTTTGGAACTGAAATGGAAACATTCACAACAATGTTTGGAATGAAATGGAAACATTCACAACTAGTTTTGGAATGAAATGGAAACATTCACAACTAGTTTGGAATGAAATGGAAAACATTCACAACTTGTTTGGAATGAAATGGAAACATTCACAACTAGTTTGGAATGAAATGGAAACATTCACAACTTGTTTGGAATGAAATGGAAACATTCACAACTAGTTTGGAATGAAATGGAAACATTCACAACTTGTTTTTGAATGAAATGGAAACATTCACAACAAGTTTGGAATGAAATGGAAACATTCACAACTTGTTTGGAATGAAATGGAAACATTCACAACTAGTTTGGAATGAAATGGAAACATTCACAACTTGTTTGGAATGAAATGGAAACATTCACAACTTGTTTGGAATGAAATGAAACATTCACAACTTGTTTGGAATGAAATGGAAACATTCACAACTTGTTTGGAATGAAATGGAAACATTCACAACTTGTTTGGAATGAAATGGAAACATTCACAACTTGTTTGGAATGAAATGGAAACATTCACAACTAGTTTGGAATGAAATGGAAACATTCACAACTAGTTTGGAATGAAATGGAAACATTCAAAACTTGTTTGGAATGAAATGGAAACATTCACAACCCTCGGCACACAACCTGTTTGGAATGAAAATGGAAACATTCACAACTTGTTTGGAACGAAATCAAAACATTCACAACTTGTTCGGAATGAAATGGAAACATTCACAACTTGTTTGGAATGAAATGGAAACATTCACAACTAGTTTGGAATGAAATGGAAACATTCACAACAAGTTTGGAATGAAATGGAAATATTCACAACTTGTTTGGAATGAAATGGAAACATTCACAACTTGTTTGGAATGAAATGGAAACATTCACAACTTGTTTGGAATGAAATGGAAACATTCACAACTTGTTTTGGAATGAAATGGAAACATTCACAACTTGTTTGGAATGAAATGGAAACATTCACAACTAGTTTGGAAAGAAATGGAAACATTCCCAACTAGTTTGGAATGAAATGGAAACATTCACAACTTGTTTGGAATGAAATGGAAACATTCACAACTTGTTTGGAATGAAATTGAAACATTCGCAACTTGTTTGGAATGAAATGGAAACATTCACAACTTGTTTGGAATGAAATGGAAACATTCACAACTTGTTTGGAATGAAATGGAAACATTCACAACTTGTTTGGAATGAAATGGAAACTTTCACAACGTGTTTTGAATGAAATGGAAACATTCACAAGTAAGTTTGGAATGAAATGGAAACATTTACAACAAGTTTGGAATGAAATGGAAGCATCCAACAACTGGTTTGGAATTAAATGGAACCTTTCACAACTAGTTTGGAATGAAATGGAAACATTCTGAACTTGTATTCGAATGAAATGGAAACATTTCCAACTTCGTTCGGTCAAATGAAAATGAAACATTGGCAACTTTGTTTTGAAATTGAAATGGAAACATTCACAACTAGTTTGGAATTAAATGGAAACATTCACAACTTGTTTTGAATGAAATGGAAACATTGAAAACTAGTTTTTGGAATGAATGGAAACATTGAAAACTTGTTTGGATTGAAATGGAAATATTCACAACTTGTTTTGAATAAAATGGAAACAATCACAACTAGTTTTGAATGAAATGGAAATATTCACAACTTGTTTGAGATGAAATGGAAACCCATTCACAACTAGTGTAGAATGAAATGGAAACATGCATAAGTAGTTTTTGAATGAAATGGAAACATTCACAACTACTTTAGAATGAAATGGAAACATTCACAACTTGTTTGGGAATGAAATGGAAACTTTCACAACTAGTTTGGAATGAAAGGGAAAACATTCACAACTTGTTTGGAATGAAATTTAATGGACACATTCACAAACCTAGTTTGGAAATGAAAATATTGAACATTCACAACCTCTTTGGAGTGAAATTGAAAACATTAAAAACATAGTTGGGAATAAAGTGGAAACCATTCACAACTTGTTTGGAAATGAAATAGAAACATTCACAAGTAGTTTTGAATGAAATGGAGACATTCACTACTTGTGAGAGCGAAATGGAAACATGCACAACTTAATTAGAAGAAAATGGAAACAGTCACAACTTGTTTCCAATGAAATGGGTAAACATTCACAACTAGTTTTGGAATCACAACTAATTTTGGTTGAGATGGAAACACCTAACTGTTATGGAAACATTCACAACTTGTTTGGAATGAAATGGAAGCATTCATATCTCTGTTTGGAATGAAATGGAAAACATTCATCAACACAGTTTCCCCCACCTCCGCGTCCCGGAAAGCATTCCGAACTCTCGTTTGCGAATGACAATGGAAAAAATCCACAACTCGTTTGGAAGAGAAATTGAAACATTCCCAACTAGTTTAGGGCAAAAAGAAACGAATTCACAACTAAAAGTTGCATTTAAAGTGAGAAACTTCCACAACTTTTTTGGAAAAAAAATCGAAAAATCCACAACTTTAATTTCGAAATGAAAACGGCAAACATTCACATTATTAGTTTCGAATTAAAGTGAAACATAACCCAAAAAACTAGTTTTGAATGAAATGGAACCACTCACAACTTGTTTGCAATGGAATGTAAACTATCACAACTAGTTTGCAATGAGCCATGGAATCACTTTGGAATCATGGCAACATGCACAACTAGATTTGAATCAAATGTAAACATTCACACACTAGTTTTGGCAATGAAACATTCACAAGGAAAACATGTCACAACCTGTTTAGAACCTTAATGGAAGCATTCACGCGAGATAGTTTATAATGAAATGGAACCATTCACAACTTGTTTGCGAATGCAATGGAAACTCGAAACATTCAGAAGAAGTTTGGAATGAAAAGGAAACATTCACAACTTGTTTGGAGTGAATGAAATGGAAACATTCACAACTTGTTTTGGATTGAAATGGAAACATTCACAACTTGTTAGGAATTGAAATGGAAAACATTCAAAACTAGTTTGGAATGAAATGGAAACATTCACAACTTGTTTTGAGCGGAATGAAATGGAAACATTCACAACTTGTTTGGAATGAAATGGAAACATTCACAACTTGTTTGGAATGAAATGGAAACATTCACAACTTGTTTGGAATGAAATGGAAACATTCACAACTTGTTTGGAACGAAATTGAAACATTCACAACTTGTTTTGAATGGAAATGTCCAGATGGAAACATTCACAAACTAGTTTTGAATATGGACCAAATGGGAAACATTGCACAACCAAGTTTGGAATTGAAATGGGATAACATTCAGCCTCTAGTTTGGAAAAGAAAATGGAAAGGAAACATTTCATTAACTAGTTGGGGACCACGCGAACAGGGCGAACATCATTTCTAGTTTGTCCTCTACTCTTTTCTACCCACAAGCTTCCCTATACAGTTGCCTTTTCTTCCTTTTCTCACCAAGTTTCTCACAATAATGGATTCCTCTGAGATTTTTGTGTGCTTTTTTATGTCAAACTCTTTTACCCCAAGTTTTGGCGCGCCCTTTGCCCATTCAACAGAAGTGCTCCCCCTTTTTTTTGAACATTTTCTCATCCAACCGATACTCGCTGGCCTTTACCTATCTTCATCGGAAAACATCACATCACCATTCCACCCCCCTTATCTTCTTTCAATTCTAGTATATTCCATCGAAATCTCCCTCTTCCCTCCGTGTTTACCTCCCCCTATGACAAAATCCCATTTTATATGGACTCATTTGGAAACTTTCTCAATGCTTGGAATGAAACGGAAACTTTAAACACTTCTTTGGAATGAAATCGAAAATATGCACAACTAGCTTTGAACGATATGGAAACTTTTTTTTGTAGTTTTGCTGAGAGGGAACCTTTCACAAACTTGTTATAGAATTTCTAGGCGCACATTCCCGTTCCCTTTCGTTCCCCCATTTTCACGGAGGAAACGCCCACCAACAGTTTCCCCTGAAAAGGACCCATTCACGACTATGTTTTGGAGATTGATGTGAAACGGAAAAACTTTCCACAGACTTTTTATGACAACCTTCTCCCCAAATTTACACCAGTTTTTCTTCTTCTCTTCCCCCCCCCAAACTCTTTTTTACATGTCGAAACGGAATCATTCCCCTCAATTGTATCGCCCCCGCATTTTCGGATCTACCTACACGACCGCTGTTTGATATCCAATCATCTCTTTTAAACTCCTACTACTTCCTTTTTGTTTGGAATCCCCCCGAAACATCCAAAACTCCCCCCAACTTTTATGGACCGATTCACAACTGTTTCGACAATCACCATCCATGACTTATTCACTTCCTGTTCACGCTTCTTATCCCTTTCTTTCCACCATCTAGATAGCCCTCTTATTGGAATATGCCACCCGCCCTTTCACCATTTGTTAACATTCCCCCCTCATGTTTGGAATCATTCTTCCTCCATCCCACAACTTGTATGGAATTTCTTCCCAAAAATCCCCCCCAAGTTTGGAAAGCCTTGGAGAAATTCACACCTAGTGGAAAGAGAAAATGGGAACATTCCCAAATCTCTATGGAATCTTTTCTTTCCATCCACAACTTGTTTTTTATCTTTGGGCGAACTTTTTTTTTTTTTTCAAAACTTCCCTTGGAATCAAATACAAACCTTCTGTTTTTTTTTTGGAATCCATTTTGCTCTTTGCGTTCACAACTTCCTTGCAACAAAATGGCTTCTTTCCACAACTAGTCTCGAATGAAATGGAAACATCCCACAACTTCGTTTCTGTTCCACTGAAACCAATTACAACTAGTGTACCCGGAAATGGAAAACATTCTCCCCTAGTTCCGAATCCCAATGAATTGGAAACATTCAACAGCTTGTCACTCTCCGATCATGGACCCAATTCCCCCAACTTTTTTTGGAGTTTCATTGATTTTTTCTAACTGGTTTGGAATGACATGAAACATTCACCAATAGTATCTAATTATTTTCCCCACCATTCACTCCAAAATCCGAGTCGATTATTAATATTCTTATCAACTTCTAGAATTTTCTTTGAAACATTCTCGACAAGTTATTTTTTCCCCTTCGAACTTTCACTTCCTATTTCCCATGATATGTTAAACTTGTCATGGGCTTTTATGTCACTCCCCAGCAATTCTTCTACAACAAATTTCTGGATTTAACCCTTTCCATTGATTCATAACTTAGTTAGCCCGCCACCCATCTAACCGCGCCTACTTTTGGATCGCACCCAAACTTTCCCCACTTCTGGGAATGAAGGAAATGGAAACAATCCCAACTTTTCTATCCTAGCCGCCCACCATTTGTCTTTAGTTTTTTTTCCATTGGAAAACTTTCTTCCATTTTTTTTGGAATATTTTGGGAAACCCTTGGCACCTCCTTTTGAATGAAATGGAAACATTCACACCTCATTTGGAATGAAATGAAAACATTGACAACTTGTTTGGAATGTAATGGAAACATTCCACAACTCAGCTTTGTGGTATGAAATCTTATTCACAACTTATTTGGAACAAAATAGAAACCTTCACAACAAGTTTGCAATGAAATGGAAAGATTCACAACCCTCTGGCATGAGATGAAAACATTCACAACTAGTTTCGGAATCGAATAGAATCCCAACTATCCCTCTCAACTTGTTTGGAATGAATTGCAAAACATTCACAACTCGTTTGGAATGAAATGGAAGCATTCATAACTAGTTTGGAATGAAATGGAAACATTCACAACTCCGTTTCTGAATGAAATGAACGCCTAAATGGACCCCCCATCCTTCACAACTTGTTTGGAATGAAATGAAAACGTTCGCAAGTTGTGTCGGAATGAAATGAAAACTATTCGTACCTTCTTTGGAATGAAATGGAAACATTCACAACTTGTTTGGATTGAATGCGAACAGGGACAAGTTATTTAGAAAGAAATGGAAACATTCACATCTTGTTTGGAATGGAATGGAAACACTCACAATTCTTTGGAATTAAATGGAAACCTTCACAACTTGTTTGGAATGAGATGGAAACATTCACAACATATAGTTTGGTAAGAAATGGGAATATCCACAAGTTGTTTTGAGTGAAATGGAAACATTCACAACTAGTTTGGAATGAAATGGAAACATTCACAACTAGTTTTACATTATGAAATGGAAAATTGTTCCACAACTAGTTTGGAATGAAATGGAAACATTCACAAGTTGTTTGGAATCAAATAGAAACACTCACAACTTTCCATATCGACTGAAGAGGAAATTTTCACAACTTGTTCGAACTTGTTGGAGTGGCCTGCAAACTTTCACAACTTCTTTGAATGAAATGGAATCCTGGAAACATCTTCACAACTTGTTTGGAATGAAATGGAAACATGATCACAAGTTCTTTAGGTTGAAATGAAAACATTGGTTTGGAATGCATAGTTTGGAATGAAATAGAAACAATCACAAGTAGTTTGGAATGAAATGGAAAGGTTTGGAATGAATTGGAAACATTTGCAACTTCTTCGGAATGAAATATACATATTCACAACTAGTTTGGAATTGAAATGAAAACTTTCACAACATTCAATTAGTTTGGAATGAAATTGAAACATTCACAAGTTGTTTGGAATGAAATGGAAACATTCACAACTAGTTTGTTTGGAATGAAATGGAAACATTCCACAACTAGTTTGGAATGAAATGGAAACGGTGACAAGTAGTTTGGAATGAAATGGAAACATTCACAACTAGTTTGGAATGAAGTGGAAACATTCACAACATGTTTTGGAATGAAATGGAAACATTCACAACTAGTTTGGAATGAAATGGAAACATTCACAACTAGTTTGGAATGAAATGGAAACATTCACAACTTGGTTTGGAATGAAATGGAAAAATTAACAATAAATTTTGGAATGAAATGGAAACATTCACAACTTGTTTGGAATGAAATGGAAACAACTAGTTTGGAATGAAATGGAAACATTCACAACTTGTTTGGAATGAAATGGAAACATTCACAACTTGTTTGGAGTGAAATGGAAACATTCGATAACATACTTTTATGTTATCTACTCATTGTATATGCCACATGCATATTTGTTCATTTGAATTCAACATGGATATAGGCATGCATAACATGTTATATAACATATCAAGATCACATACATGTTGTGTTAAATAAATCCTAGCATGCTACTAAGAACATACATAAGAAATGAAACCTAACATGCTACTAAACCAAGAAAAGATGTGCACCTTTCTTCTTGGTTATCTTTGGCGAAAACTTGAGGGAGAACTTGATCTTAGAGGAGCACCTTGAAGCTTGAAATAGAGATGAACAATCTCTATGTAAATCCACCCACAATGCTCTCAAAAAGTGTTTAATATTTCGGCCTCTAAAGGAAATAGGAGGAGAATAATTTTCTCTCAAGAAAATGGAGCAAATGGAGTGCCAAATTCGTGCTTAAAATGGCCAGCCACTAAAGGCTATTTATAGATGACCAAAAGGCACACCTTTACACCAAGAAAGGTGTCTTTTAAGCCAAAGAACACTTCCTTTGGCTAAGGGTCATGTATGGTGGCGAAAATACATGTCTTTTAGCCAAGGAACACTTCCTTTGGCCTATAACCACTTTGGCCAAGAGAACACTTCCTTTGGCCTATAACCACCCCCGAAAATACATGTCTTTTAGCCAAGGAACACTTCCTTTGGCCTATAACCACCCCATAACTACCTTATGGGCGAATATACATGTCTCTTGATGTCAAAAGACATCATTCTTGGTGCAATAACCATAACCACCCCAACCACCTCATGGGCGAATATACATGTCTATTCACTCAAGGAACACTTCCTTTGGATGAAAGGACATGTTCTTTTAGCCAATAGTCATCTCTTTTGATGAAGAGACATACCTTTACACAAAAGATGTGTCTCTTGGTGGTTTTGAGCTAAAAGCAAGGTGAGCTGGCACAAAGCTAGCTCACTATGCTACTTATGCACCATTGAGCTCCTTTGAGCTCCAACCAAGCACCATGAACTGAGGTCCAGCTCCTAGAGCTGACCTTGAGCTGGAGTTAGCTGCTCTCAGCTGAAGTGAACTGAAGTCCAGCTACATTCAGCTACCAAAAGCTGAAGTGAGCTGACTTGAGCTGACTTGAGCTAACTTGAGCTGAAGTCCAGCTACTTTGAGCTACTTATAGCTGAAGTGAGCTGACTTGAGCTGAAGTCCAGCTACATTCAGCTACCAGAAGCTGAAGTGAGCTGACTTGAGCTGACTTGAGCTGAGCTGAGCTTGAGCTGAAGTCCAGCTACTTTGAGCTACTTATAGCTGAAGTGAGCTGACTTGAGCTAAAGGGAGCTACTTCTAGCTGCCTTAGATAGCTGTTCAAGCTAGAGTTAGCTCAATGAGCTCAAATCCTATCTTAAAAGGATCTTGGTGCGCCAAGAATTCCAACAAACTCCAACTCACTGAGATGCTTTTAAACTTCCACATTGACTCAAAATAAACTTTAATCCTAATAGCCGAAATAATCCAAACACTTCTACATATTAGTTCTGTGGGTGCGACCTCAGGCACAAACACTAATTGTCTCTTCCATTGAGGTTGTTAGACTCTCAATAGAAGATTGTCCTCTCCTCATAGTTTGAACTTCTTCAAACTTTCATTATGGACACATCAAATTCAAGTGTGTAGTCTAAACACATCAAGCTTGCTTGAAAACATGTGTTATGCCTTTCAGACCATGAGAACACTACATGGATACACTTCTTAATCACAATCAGTCTCATAGTTTACCATTCACAACTTGGTATATGAATTTCAACTCCTTGAAATTCCATGATTGTATCAAGCATTGAGACTCATTTCCTCACTTGTCATTCAATCTAGAGTGAACTTGAAGGAGTAATATGTGGGCCCAAGATTGAATTTAGTGAATTTGTATCATCTGGAATGTCTTCCCTTTTATGTCAACTACTTAGTGATATCAATGAGTTAACATTGATTACCCAAAAGGAGGATACTCCAATCTCATTTCTCTAAATGAGTTGACAACCAATCAATGTAATCATAATTAACTCAGTTGGTTTAGCAAGCCATAGTCATCAAGAAACTGATTGGAAGAATCTCACACTAAGCAACAATGTCTCGTGCTTAGTGCTTAAATTCTTCTCTGGTCGTATTTCATGGTCATGGAACACTTGGAAACACATCCATTAAATTTGTCAATACACTTCTAATGTGTTTTACTCATGTCACTCCCACTTGGAGTGAATGTGATTTATGATCATTCCAATTGAGGAGTGTATTGGGTCTCCCTCTTAAAACACCATTAAGTGTACATCCTCTTAACATTATAAAAGTTATGACATGTCAATAACCATTTCATTTCAATACTGGCCCAAGAGTTGAGCCATTACATCCCAACATTAAATTTGTATTGGATTAGGGCTTTGAAACACATTAGGCCTGGAAGTTGAGTCTCACTATAAATACAACTTCTAGTGAGAAATTCGTAGGTCTCCTTGCCCTAGCATCCCAAAAGGACAGCCACACACTTCTCTTGCAGTTCCTTGGAGGACGCAAGCTAGCACTGCGAGCGCAAGAGAAACGCATCTGTCGGGACGTGGTGGAAGCGTGGTGATCCCGAGAGGCTTGTGTGGATACCATAGAGAGCTTGAACACATCAAATGTTCAAGTTTTGTGATTCGACTCTACAGTTGAGTGAGAGATCTCAACCGAAAATTAGGTATGAAAATTTTTGAACACCCGGTTTACCCCATTTTACTTGGATCCTGGAGGGTTTCGGTTAAATTCCACTACGCTATTTGGCTCCTGAAACCCAACATCTTGGTGCGCCAAGAATTCCAACAGTTTGGAATGGAATGGAAAAATTCACAACAAGTTTGGAATGGAGTGGAAATAGTAACATGTTTGTAATGAAATGGAAACATTCATAACAAGTTTGGAATGAAATGGAAACATTAACAACTTGTTTGGAATGAATTGGAAACATTAACAACTAGTTTGGAATGAATTGCAAACATTTACAACAAGTTTGGATTGAAATGGAAAAATTCACAACTCGTTTGGAATGAGATGGAAACATTCACAACTAGTTTGGAATGAAATGGAAACATTCACAACTAGTTTGGAATGAAATGGAAACATTCACAATTAGTTTTGAACGAATTGGAAACATTCAAAACTTTTTTTGGAATGGAATAGAGACAATCACAACATGTTTGGAATGAAAAGGAAACATTCACAACTAATTTGGAATGAAATGGAAACATTCACAACTAGTTTGGAATGAAATGGAAACACTCGCAACTTGTTTAGAATGAAATGTATGAAGATTTCAGGATCTCATGATAACATATCTTTATGTTATCTACTCATGTGCATGCCACATGCATTTTTGTTCATTTGAGTTCAACATGATATAAGCAAGCATCATTTTAATTTGTTTAACATATTTTATGCATTTGATATATGATGCGAACCCCGATGGTATTAAGACCATGAAATGCACCCAAGATGTTTTTCAAGTTCCACAAGACATCAAAGAGACTGGATTTGAAGACCCCCACCCCTAATCAACCTGTGACTAGAAACGAGAAGTATAAGAACACCAAGAACACAAGCACACTTGTGCACCAAGGTAGTCCACAAAGAACCAAAGAGAAAATCTCTCCAAAGTAGCAATATTATTTCATGTCAAGACTATTTTTTACAACCAGAATATGTGCCTATTTATAGGCCTAAACTAGGGTAAAAGACTCAGCAAAATTCGTAGCCCAAGTTACCTAGGAAACCTAGTTACAAAGGACTCAAGAAAACCTAGTCAAACTAGGATTCCTACACCTTTTAATACATGTTTAAGGTGTGCAGCGAATTCCATTTATCCTAAGTGACCTGAATCACTTGCATGACCTAAATAACATACTAAATAATGTAAATAAATAGGAAAATAAAATAAAATACGTTACAACACAAGATTGGCCATAAAAACCCCAAAATAGTATTCTTGGGTGGTTCCTGCTTGTGTCTTCAACTTCATGCTGAAATTTGAACTTGATGAAGCCATGATTTCTCAAAATGCAAAGCATGAAAGTTGTATATATCTTTCTTATCTTTGAAATGACACTTGAACCACACAAAACGGACATCTGAAGCAAAACATATGCAGGAAATACTGCAACTGCTTCTGAACCAGCGATGACTCGCAAATCGTGACTTTGAAGCTAAATTGGACCTCTTTAACGTGCAAATTGGGCTTCCTCATATTCATATGATTTGTAGCTCCAGATGTTAGCTTTCTAATGAATTAAGAATTACTCAATTATGATCTTTTTAGGTCAAGACATGAATTTTCTACCAGAACATCGCCAATCTGTCAAAATCCAAGCTTGGGCATCATGTCCATATGATTCCTTGCATGTTTCAGCAGCTCCTAAGCCTTCTTCCTTGTCAATTTTCCACTAGTTATCTTCAATGGATCCTTGCTATCCTTGGTTGTACCTACTCTTGTATATTGTATATTTCATTTGAACATGGTATCAATATAGCATATTGGTTTTACATACATATTGTGTCAAACAATTCCTAGCATGCTACTAAGAACATTCATGTAAATAATAAATAAATCCTAGCATGCTACTAAACCAAGAAAGAATGTGTACCTTCCTTCTTGGTTATGTGTGGCCAAAAAAAAAAGGAAGAACTTGATCTTGGAGGAGCACCTTGAGGGTTGAATTGAGATGAACAATCTCAACGTAAATCCACCCACAATGCTCTAGAAAATTGTCTAATATTTCGGCTATTTAAGGGAATGGAAGGAGGAAATTTTTCTCTCAAGAAAATGGAGCAAATGGAGTGCCAAAGAATGCTTGAAATGGCCAGCCACTTTAGGCTATTTATAGATGACCAAAAGGCACACCTTTACACCAAGCAAGGTGTCCTTTAAGCCAAAGAACACTTCCTTTGGCCAAGGGTCATCTATATTGGCGAAAATACATGTCTCTTTGGCCAAGGAACACTTCTTTTGGCCTAAGAGGGACGTCCTTTTGGCCAAGAGACATGTCTTGGCTGAAATGATGTGTCTCCTTGGCCAAGGAACATGTCTTTTAAGCCTATGCCGAAAATACATGTCCCTTAAGGCCAAGAGACATCACTCTTGGTGCTAAAACCACCTCAACCACCCCATGGCCGAATATACATGTCTCTTAAGGTCAAAGGACATCACTCTTGGTGCTATAACCACCCCAGAGCCGAATATACATGTCTATTCACTCAAGGAACACTTCCTTTGGATGAAAGGACATGTTCTTTTAGCCAAGAGTTATTTCTGTTGATGAAGAGACATACCTTTACACAAAAGATGTGTCTCTTGGTGGTTTTGAGCTAAAAGCAAGGTGAGCTGGCACAAAGCTAGCTCACTATGCTACTTATGCACCATTGAGCTCCTTTGAGCTCCAACCAAGCACCATGAACTAAGGTCCAGCTCCTAGAGCTGACCTTGAGCTGGAGTTAGCTGCTCTCAGCTGAAGTGAACTGAAGTCCAGCTACACTCAGCTACCAAAAGCTGAAGTGAGCTGACTTGAGCTGACTTGAGCTGACTTGAGCTAACTTGAGCTGAAGTCCAGCTACTTTGAGCTACTTATAGCTGAAGTGAGCTACTTATAGTCCAGCTACATTCAGCTAATATGAGCTAACATGAGCTGAAGTCCAGCTACATTCAGCTACCAGAAGCTGAAGTGAGCTGACTCGAGCTGACTTAAGCTGACTTGAGCTAACTTGAGCTAAAGGGAGTTACTTCTAGCTGCCTTAGATAGCTATTCAAGCTAGAGTTAGGTCAATGAGCTCAAATCCTATCTTAAAAGGATCTTGGTGCGCCAAGAATTCCAACAAACTCCCACTTGCACTAAGATGCTTTTAAACTTCCAGCTCCTACTCAAGACAAACTCCTTAATCCTTATAGCCGAAATAATCCAGACACTTCTACATATATAGAGTTGTGGGTGCGACCTCAGGCACACACACTAAGTCTCTTCTATTGAGGTTGTTAGACTCTCAATAGAAGATTGTCCTCTCCTCATAGTTTGAACTTCTTCAAACTTTCCTTTGAACACATCAAATTCAAGTGTGTTGCTTAAACACATCAAGCTTGCTTGAACACATCAAACTATGCCTCCCAGACCCCAGACATATGATACACTTCTTAATCACAATCAGTCTCTTTCTTAGAATTTCAACTCCTTGAAATCCATGATTGTATTAAGCATTGAGTACTCATTTCAATCACTTGTCATTCAATCTAGCATACTACTCACAGTAATATGTGGGCCCAAGATTGAATTTAGTGAACGTGTATCATCTTAATGTCTTTCCTTTTAGCTTCAACTACTTAGGTCAATGAGTTAACATGATTACCCAAAAGGAGGATACTCCAGTCTCATTTCTCTAAGACCTTCGACAACCAATCAAAGTAATCATAATTAACTCAACTTCCTAATAGCAAGCCATAGTCACTAAGAGTCTGATTCGAAGAATCTCACACTAAGCAAGAATAGAGACAACTTGCTTAAATTCTTCTCTGGTCGTATTTCATGGTCATGGAACACTTGGAAACACATCCATTAAAGTTCCATAATACACTTCTAAGGTGTTTTACTCATGTCACTCCCACTTGGAGTGATCTCCATTCCAATTGAGGAGTGTGTCATTTCTCCCTCTTAAAACACCATGAAGTGTACTCCTCTTAACACATAAAAGGAGGACATGTCAATAACCATGAAATTTCTCCATGTAAGCCTTAGCTTACATCTAACATAGGCTAGGATGTATGAATGGTCATACAAACTGAATGCACCAAAGCATTGAATCTTGATTACTCATAATCAAGGCGACCATAAAAGCTAAAGTGTCATGTGTTGGAGCATGACTCCCACTTAAATGTATCATTCACTTAAGTTTCATTTAAGTCTTTAGCCAGTCTCATCCTTAATCTTACACAAAGATCAAGGGCGAATGACTTGTGTGAGAAAGTCATCCTCTGCCTATGTTTGACATGTTCATTTGTTCGTTGTGATTCATAAAATTGAACTGAGTATTTCATAAAATAATCTGTATTATTTCAAAGAAATACATAACATGTGTGACACCAAAGAGGTGAAGTACATCCAACATTTACATTCTTCTAAGACCCATTGCTCTAACATGTCGAGCAAATACAAGTGGTGGCAATGGCTTAGTGAGAGGATCTGCCACCATCAGGTCTGTAGAAATGTACTCAATCCTAACTTCACCCTCTTCAATTGCATCCCGCACAAAGTTATATTTCATGCTAATGTGCTTGGTTTTTCCATGGTATTTGGGGTCCTTGGTATAAGCCATGGCTGCCATACTATCACTGTAGATAGTAATAGGTTTCTCAATAGAAACCCTGGACTCCAAATTCTTAAGGAAATAACCTAGCCAAAGGGCTTCTTGTACAGCTGAGGCACATGAAACAAATTCAGCCTCCATTGTGGACAATGCTGTACAAGTTTGCTTCTTACTACACCAAGTAGTAGCCCCACCATTTAGCATGAAAAGATAACCAGATGTAGACTTGCTGGAGTCTCTATCTCCTCCCCAATCAGCATCAGAATAGCCACGTAAACCAAGGTCTTTACCTTGGTAACAAAGCCAATAATCCTTAGTACCCTTGAGGTACCTTAGGATCCTCTTGACACTCTTCCAATGCTCCAGACCAGGGTTGGAAGAATATCGTGCTAGAAGTCCAACCGCTTGGCTGATGTCTGGCCTTGTACATAACATGGCATACATCAAGCTACCAATGGCACTTAGGTAGGGGACCTGAGCCATCTCTTCCTTCTCCTTTGGAGTCTTAGGACACAAGTCCTCTCCAATCTTGCAACCATATGCAAGAGGTGTACTCATGGGCTTTGCATTTGTTAAGTTGAACCTTGCAAGAATCTTATCAATATAAGGCTCTTGAGAAAGGGCCAATAGCCTTGCCTTTCTATCCCTCAGGATCTTAACCCCTAGGATAAAGGCAGCCTCTCCCATGTCCTTCATGTCAAAGGTGGAAGACAACCATCCCTTGATGGTACTTAACAATGCAAGCCCATTACTTGCAATCAGTATATCATCTACATATAGAGTCAATACTGCAAAACTAGACCCAGAAGAGTACAAGTATACACAATGGTCTTCATGCATCATCACAAAGCCATAGCTTGTGATTGCATGGTGAAACTTCAAGTACCACTGTCTTGAAGCTTGCTTAAGACCATAGATAGACTTCTTTAGTCTACATACCTTGTCCTCTTGACCCTTTTGGACAAACCCCTCAGGTTGTCTCATATATATCTCCTCACTCAAATCACCATTGAGAAAGGCGGTCTTTACATCCATCTGATGTAACTCTAGGTCTAGATTTGCCACGATGGCAAGTAATATCCTGATGGAAGTGAATTTCACAACAGGAGAGAAGGTGTCTTTGAAATCAACACCCTCCTTCTGTGTAAAACCCTTGGCCACCAAACGGGCCTTGTATCTTTCGATACTTCCATCAGAGTTCACCTTGATCTTGAGAACCCACTTGTTCCCAATTGCCTTACGGCCTGGAGGAAGATCACTTAGCTCCCAAACCCCATTGAGATGCATTGAATGCAACTCATCCTTCATTGCATTTAGCCACTCTTCCCTCTGTGCACCCTCAAGAGCCTCCTTAATGTTACTTGGCTCATCTATCTCAGATGCAACCAAATTTGCCTCACTATCCAAGATCCACCATTCTTTAGGTGGTCCAAATTTCCTCATTGATCTTCTCAATGTAGGCTGAGATGGAGGCAACTCATGCTCCATCTCTTGAGGCTCAACATTTTGCTCTTGAGTATCCTCAACTCCCTCTTGAACAAAACCTTCCTCTTGGAGGTCTTGCTCATGTTGGTCCACAACAACAGGCATTTCTGGAGCCATTGCTCCATGTGGTTGAGGTACTCCCTCTAGAGTAGGTGCATGTGTCCCAGGTGTCCTTATGACACTTGGTTGATCCTCATCTAGGATCTGGCTTAATGAGGTTAAGTCACCACGCTCACCAACTTTGGGGAACTCATCCTCCACAAAGTTAGCATTCCTTGCATCAAAGATGTTCCCAGTTTTGTGACTTATATCCAAGAACACATAACCCCTAGATTGTTCAGCATAACCAAGGAAGGCACACCTCCTCCCTCTTGGACCCAACTTTCCCAAAGGGTGGTCCGTTATGTGAACATAAGCTAAACAACCCCAAGGGCGTAAATAGCTTAGATTAGGAGTTTTCTTCTTCCATAACTCATATGGAGAAGAGTTCACATTCTTGGTGGGTACTCTGTTAAGGACATGAACTGCACACAGCAGTGCATCACTCCAATAAGTGATGTCTAAATTGGCCTTTGCCATCATGGAACGTACCATGTCCATAAGAGTTCTATTCTTCCTCTCAGACACTCCATTCTGTTGGGGTGTCCAAGGAAGAGTGAACTCCCTCTCAATACCCTTCAAGTCACAAAATGCCTTGAATGCATTTGATGTATACTCTCCACCCCTATCTGTCCTCAAGGACTTAACCTTCTTACCTACTTGGTTCTCAACCAAGTGCACATACTTCTCAAAGCATGCCAAGGCCTCTGCCTTGTTTCTCAGTAAGTAGATGTGGGTGAATCGAGTATAATCATCCGTGAATGTGATGAAGTACTTAAATCCACTTCTGGATTCAACCCTCATTGGCCCACACAGGTCAGAGTGAACTAAACTTAGTGCCTCACCTCTCCTAGTTGCTTTGCCAAAAGGCTTTCTTGTGGCTTTGCCCTCTAGGCATGATTGGCAACTTGGAAGGACAACCTTGGTCAAGGAACCTAGCAAGCCACTCTTGGCTAGCTTGTCCATTCTATCTTGACCAATATGACCCAACCTCTCATGCCATCTCATTTCATTTGTGACCTCTGTCACATAGCAACTAGGACTTGCAACAGAATGGTCAGTTGGCTTCAACTCATAAAGCCCATTATTAACTGAGCAAGTGCATACTATCTTATTATCTTTAATAATAGACACATTATTATTAAAGAAATTAAAGCAATAATTGTACTTCAACATACAACTTATAGAAATCAAATTTCTACAAATGTTTGGTACATACAATACATCTATTAGATACAAATATCCAATATCTATAGGAATTCTACATGTTCCTATGCCTTCTACTTCCAGCCTGGCATCATTCCCCACTGAAACGTGCTTAGCTCCTTTTGAGAGCTTCCTGTAGGCCACGAACCAGGACTTGTCCCGGGCTATGTGGTCTGTTGCTCCCGAGTCTACAATCCACAAAGAATTGCACTCAGTTAGTAATGTACATGACACAACATGTACAATGGAAGTAGAAGGGTATGTATGTACCTTGGGTGGACCCTTGCAATCTTTTGCAAAGTGTCCTTTATACCCACAGTTGAAGCACTTCAGCTTGCTTATGTCCCGCTTCTTCTTGAACTTTTTCTTGGAAGCAGGACCTTTTCCCTTGCCCTTCCCTGGCCCTCCTTTGCCACCATTCTTCTTCCATCCCTTCTGGATAGAGGATGAGGCAACATATGCCTTAGAATGGTCCTTGAGGGCCATCACCTCAGCCTCAAGGAGGAGGTGACGAGCAATGTCATCAAATGACATTATTTGAGGGTTATGGCGTAAGTTGACCTTCATCAACTGCCATTCCTCATCGGGCAAGGAACGGATTATTGCTTGCACTTGTTGCTCATCAGTGAGCACATGCCCTGCTGTCTTGAGTTGGTGGATCATGCGTGACATCTCACGCAAGTGAGCACTCATAGAGTGATCAGCACGCTTCACATAATTCTCAAACCTGAGAATCATTGAGCGTTGTTTCTCTACAGAAACATCTCCATACTTGGCCTTGACTGAGTCCCATATGGCCTTAGCCCCCTCAAGCATGGAGAATTCCACCATAATCTCATCCACCATAGTGGAGAGGAGAGTGACTCTACACATAGAGTTCTTCTTTAGGAATGCCTCATAGGCAGTCCTATCCTGTCCCTCAGCAGGAGGCATGATCTCTTGAGTGAGCACATCAAGAGTATCTTGCTCAGTTAAAATGAATTTGACCTTCTGTTGCCAAATTGAATAGTTTTCACCATCCAATTTGAGGTCACGGTTTAATTCTGCAACTATATTCTTACAAGCCATCTACATTGATGCAATTCACATGTTTTAGTTCAATTTACACAACAAGACTCAACAAAGCAACATGTGTATGAAACAACTTCTAACATGCTCATATATGGCAAAAGAGATGCATATAGCATTCAATCAGAAATACACAAACATGCCTTCATTGCTTCATACACATATCCTTCATTAGCCTTTATCAAAATCATACACATATGTATGATCCTAAATCATGCTTACTACATGCAACATATACATTTTCATGACCTAGGCTCTGATACCAATTGAAGATTTCAGGATCTTATGATAACATACTTTTATGTTATCTTTCTTCTTGTATATGCCACATGCATATTCGTTCATTTCAATTCAACATGGATATAGGCATGCATAACATGTTATATAATAACATGCATATCAATTTCACATACATGTTGTGTTAAATAAATCCTAGCATGCTACTAAGAACATACATAAGAAATGAAACCTAACATGCTACTAAACCAAGAAAAGATGTGCACCTTTCTTCTTGGTTATCTTTGGCAAAACCTTGAGGGAGAACTTGATCTTAGAGGGGCACCTTGAAGCTTGAATAGAGATGAACAATCTCAATGTAAATCCACCCACAATGCTCTCAAAAAGTGTTTAATATTTTGGCCTCTAAAGGAAATAGGAGGAGAATAATTTTCTCTCAAGAAAATGGAGCAAATGGAGTGCCAAATTCGTGCTTAAAATGGCCAGCCACTAAAGGCTATTTATAGATGACCAAAAGGCACACCTTTACACCAAGAAAGGTGTCTTTTAAGCCAAAGAACACTTCCTTTGGCTAAGGGTCATGTATGGTGGCGAAAATACATGTCTTTTAGCCAAGGAACACTTCCTTTGGCCTATAACCACCCCATAACTACCTTATGGGCGAAAATACATGTCTTTTAGCCAAGGAACACTTCCTTTGGCCACCCCATAACTACCTTATTGGCCACATAACTACCTTATGGGCGAATATACATGGCCGAATATACAAGTGTCTTTGATGTCAAAGGACATCATTCTTGGTGCAATAACCACCCCAACCACCCCATGGCCGAATATACATGTCTATTCACTCAAGGAACACTTCCTTTGGATGAAAGGACATGTTCTTTTAGCCAATAGTCATCTCTTTTGATGAAGAGACATACCTTTACACAAAAGATGTGTCTCTTGGTGGTTTTGAGCTAAAAGCAAGGTGAGCTGGCACAAAGCTAGCTCACTATACTACTTATGCACCATTGAGCTCCTTTGAGCTCCAACCAAGCACCATGAACTGAGGTCCAGCTCCTAGAGCTGACCTAAAGCTGGAGTTAGCTGCTCTCAGCTGAAGTGAACTGAAGTCCAGCTACACTCAGCTACCAGAAGCTGAAGTGAGCTGACTTGAGCTGACTTGAGCTAACTTGAGCTGAAGTCCAGCTACTTTGAGCTACTTATAGCTGAAGTGAGCTGACTTGAGCTGAAGTCCAGCTACATTCAGCTACCAGAAGCTGAAGTGAGCTGACTTGAGCTAACTTGAGCTGAAGTCCAGCTACTTTGAGCTACTTAAGTTGAGCTGAAGTGAGCTGACATAAGCTAACTTGAGCTAAAGGGAGCTACTTCTAGCTGCCTTAGATAGCTGTTCAAGCTAGAGTTAGCTCAATGAGCTCAAATCCTACCTTAAAAGGATCTTGGTGCGCCAAGAATTCCAACAACAATCATTCACAACTAGTTTGGGAATGAAATGGAAACATTCACAACTAGTTTGGAATGAAATAAACATTCACAAACTTTGGAATGAAATGGAAACAATCACAAAATTTTCATGGAAATGGAAATGTTCACAACTTGTTTGGAATGAAATGGAAACATTCACAACTTGTTTGGAAGAAATGGAAACATTCACAACTAGTTTGGAAAGAAATGGAAACATTCACAACTAGTTTGGAATGAAATGGAAACACTTCACAACTAAAGGGAGTTTGAATGAAATGGCCATTGATACATTCAAGCCAACTCACACTTTTTGGAATGAAATGGAAACATTCACAACCTTTTGGAATGAAATGGAAACATTCACAACTAGTTTGGAATGAAATGAAACATTCATTCTTGTTTGGAATGAAATGGAAACATTCACAACATGTTTGGAATGAATATAAACATTCACAATTGTTTGGAAGGAAATGGAAACATTCACAACTAGTTTGGAATGAAATGGAAACATTCACAACTAGTTTGGAATGAAATGGAAACATTCACAACTAGTTTGGAATGAAATGGAAACATTCACAACTTGTTTGGAATGAAATGGAAACATTCACAACTTGTTTGGAATGAAATGGAAACATTCACAACTTGTTTGGAATGAAATGGAAACATTCCACAACTAAGGTTTGGAATTCCCTGAAATGAACTTGAAAGTGGAAACATTCACAACTTGTTTGGAATGAAATGGAAACATTCACAACCAGTTTGGAATGAAATGAGAAACATTCTGACTTGAGCTAAATGAATGGAAACATTCACAACTTGTTTGAAATGGAAACATTCACAACTAGTTTGGAATTGGAAACATTCACTTGTTTGGAATGAAATGGAAACATTCACAACTTGTTTGGAATGAAATGGAAACATTCACAACTTGTTTGGAATGAAATGGAAACATTCACAACTTGTTTTGGAATGAAATGGAAACATTCACAACTAGTTTGGAATGAAATGGAAACATTCACAACTTGTTTGGAATGAAATGGAAACATTCACAACTTGTTTGGAATGAAATGGAAACAATCACAACTTGTTTGGAATGAAATGGAAACATTCACAACTTGTTTGGAATGAAATGGAAACATTCACAACTTCTTTGGAATGAAATGGAAACATTCACAACTAGTTTGGAATGAAATGGAAACATTCACAACTTGTTTGGAATGAAATGGAAACATTCACAACTTGTTTGGAATGAAATGGAAACATTCACAACTAGTTTGGAATGAAATGGAAACATTCACAACTTGTTTGGAATGAAATGGAAACATTCACAACTTGTTTGGAATGAAATGGAAACATTCACAACTAGTTTGGAATGAAATGGAAACATTCACAACTTGTTTGGAATGAAATGGAAACATTCACAACTAGTTTGGAATGAAATGGAAACATTCACAACTTGTTTGGAATGAAATGGAAACATTCACAACTAGTTTGGAATGAAATGGAAACATTCACAACTTGTTTGGAATGAAATGGAAACATTCACAACTTGTTTGGAATGAAATGGAAACATTCACAACTTGTTTGGAATGAAATGGAAACATTCACAACTAGTTTGGAATGAAATGGAAACATTCACAACTTGTTTGGAATGAAATGGAAACATTCACAACTTGTTTGGAATGAAATGGAAACATTCACAACTTGTTTGGAATGAAATGGAAACATTCACAACTATGTTTGGAATGAAATGGAAACATTCACAACTTGTTTGGAATGAAATGGAAACATTCACAACTTGTTTGGAATGAAATGGAAACATTCACAACTAGTTTGGAATGAATTGGAAACATTCACAACAAGTTTGGAATGAAATGGAAACATTCACAACTTGTTTGGAATGAAATGGAAACATTCACAACTTGTTTGGAATGAAATGGAAACATTCACAACTTGTTTGGAATGAAATGGAAACATTCACAACTTGTTTGGAATGAAATGGAAACATTCACAACTTGTTTGGAATGAAATGGAAACATTCACAACTTGTTTGGAATGAAATGGAAACATTCACAACTAGTTTGGAATGAAAGGGAAACATTCACAACTAATTTGGAATGAAGTGGAAACATTCACAACTCATTGGGAATGAAATGGAAACATTCACAACTAGTTTGGAATGAAATGGAAACATTCACAACTTGTTTGGAATGAAATGGAAACATT
>SMDT01001745.1:0-71945 GCA_005392925.1 Aquilaria sinensis | reverse complement strand
CGATTCAGAAGATCCCCGCCTTCTTCGACAACCCTAACTACAATTTGTTGCAGCCACACGTTCCATCCTGCTACAGTCAGAAGGTATGGAACCAGTTGTGTGACTAGTAACAGCAGAAGGGATGGAAGAAGCTATCAGTGGTTGGTTCCTATGCCAAGCACACGGCGGATGCCTCAGGCCTTGTTCCGAAGCACACGATGGGCTCAATCCCAGGCGAGATGCACTGGGATCGTATGGTACCAACTTCTCCCTTTTCATACATTATAAATTTTTATATGATTTACTAATTACTTAAATTTTTTAATGATATCTAAAAATGTGCAGATAAAAGCACAAGATGGAGTTGAGCCATCATTTGATTAGTGGTGGTCTCATACTCATAGACGGAAGAAGACCGGTCAGCCCATCGATCTGATTTCACAGTAGCTGCAGGTAATAAATGTTCATTTACCACTACAAACATTGTTTTAAAAATATAATATTTGTCTTACTAACTCTAATTTCTTTTTCTTGTAGGATGGACATGTCCAACGGATTCAACAAAAATACCAAAATCCAGATGACCGCCCGCAGTTCGATGCAGAGGTCTAGAGCGAGGTACGAGGCCCGCCAAAAAAGGGCTGACTACCGGGTGTTCCGCGCCGACTATCTGATCCCCAGACCTTTGGACTAAATCGGGTATTTTTCATTCGTATTTAACTTTATTAATTAATTATTTTTATCACTTTTACGTTGCTAATTGCTACTTACACAATTTTTTAGGCTCCACGTGCTAATTCGGAGGAGATTGCTCAGCTGAGGGCTGAGAACACCCAGCTACGGAGTGATTTTACGCGGTTACAGACAGACGTTCGCACTCAGGTTCAGTGAGAGACCGAGGTTGCAACGAGTGCCATGCTTAACAGGTTGATCCAGCAGTGGGTTATACCTGCATCGGCGCTCTCAGACGGCCCACGGACCGGATCCTCCACTCAACATCCTGCCGACGATCGTAGCCAGCAAGATGGCGATGATCAGCTCGGCACTGCATCTCATTGATTCTATATTAGATCTTCAGTTCTTTGTAATTAACTTTTTCCTGTAAAATTTGATTACTTTTATGTATAGTAATTTTATTGATTACTTTGATCAATTGTTATATAATAATAATAATAATAATAATAATAATAATAATAATAATAATAATAAATACTATTAATAATTCGACTAATAATATTAGTACTGATAATAATAATAAGAATAAATAATAATAATAATAATTTGTGTTTTCTTATTCTTATTCTGTAATGCAATCTAATATGTTTTTTTATTTTGTGTATAAATTAAGTTTACTAAAATCTTTAAATTATCACAAAATCGTAGGAATAATATTAATGACAGAAAACTGTTGGAGATATTAAGGACAAAGGGGTCACAAAAGCGTAGGACAGAATGACGTCACAAAACCGTAGGACAAAGGGGTCACAAAATTGTAGGACATTGACGTCACAAAACCGTAGGAAAATAGTGTTTTGTCAGAAAAGTGTAGGAGTTAATGCATCTCAAAACTGTTGGATATAATGGGGACCACAGGCATCATAAAAGCGTAGGACCATTTTACGTTTATCCAACGGTTTTTATTTCCGACACTAATTTTTCCTACGGTTTTTTCCGACGATTTTAATTGTAGGAAATGAACATTTTCTATGGTTTCCCTACATTTTTCCTTGTCTCAAATGCCTTATTTTCTTGTAGTGGCAGTTGAATACTATACCAGTAGAAAGAGCGAAACAGATGAAGATTTGGAAATTAAAAAAAAAAAAGAGGCAAGAATAAAGATCAGGGAGACCGACTTATACAGAAAAATAAAACGGGTACCACCTGTTCATTTTACCTCTTACAGTTGTGATTTAAAAGGATTGGTACACATGTCGCTTTATTAGCAAGAAGATAGAAGGCAAAGGTCGCTGGAGTTCTGCATCGCTTTCACCATAACTTTTTATATCTCTTTGTAAAATTAACTCCAAATATGGAAACATATAATTTCAACCATTTTTACCCAAGTTTTTTTTAATCTCATTGCTGTTTTACCCCTAACAGTGAAAATAAAAAATTGCACATATGACATTACTGTATGAAATGGAGTGATTTATCCCAATTATTGGAATATTGATTCCTAATGTGTATGTAAATATTTATAAAGATAAATATTTGAAGATGACCAAATCAATTACTCTTAGACCTCCAACTATTAAGAAAGAGTAAATATTATTTATTTCGTAGGTTTGAGAATAATATGAATTTAAAATGACAATAACTAAGCAACATTAGAACCAATTATACATCAAATAAGTTTGAATAAGGCTATCTATGAAAATAAAAAAAACAACTAATAAAACTCTAAAAAAATAAAGATTGATATTATTTTATACAATCATCTTCATATCTGTTGTCAAACGTTGTGATACTCTAGTAGAGTTGAGATTCCATTGAATTCAAGAGAAAACTTAAATTTATCGGTGTCTACCTTCAATGAAAGATTTATCCTCTGAGAGTCTTGAATCACTATGGAACATCATGATTTGAAGAATATTACATTCACTATAAAACCTGATAGATAAATTCATATAAGATCAGTCAAATAATGAAAGTAATTCAGATAAAAAGTCCAAATCTGATCGGAAACGGCATGTAATAGTGATTTATTTTTATTTCTATTTGTGGCAACGTGCGGGTCGTTTTCAAGAGTCGCCATCAATCGGTTTTCGCTCAGGTCGATTGGACACCTAAAATACGGTCTGCGAAAGTTCGGAGGTTCGAGAGCACGGTTACGCTAAAACAACTTTGTTAAAATAACGCCCAAAATTGGTACCTTAGTTGATTTTTAATTTTGTTTTGCTTTGCTTTTAAAAAAAATATTCAGTTAATGTTCAAAACAGAAATTTTAACTGAATTAGTCGGATGTGGATTTTTAAACTGATATGGGCTTTAAAAATTTCGGTAATTAATTTGTATAATTTTTTACAATAAATTTGATATTTCCTGAACCATGGACTCTACCGAGTCACCTCGGACACGAATTTTGATGAAATTTTAATTAAATATTTTTATTTTTCCAAACCGTGAATCCTGTCGAATCATCCAGATATGGAAATTAATTTAATATTTTAATTTATTATTAATTATTTAAATTTAATTCTTATTTTTTATTAAATTAATTATTAGTTTAATTACTAATTTAATTATTAATTTTATCATAAAAATTTATTTTGGATTTTTTAATGACTTATTTAATTTTTAACTTTTTTTATATTTTTATTATTATTTTTTTTATATTTTCTCTTTGTTCTTTTCTTTCTTTCTTTTCTTTGTTTTGGTTTGAAAGATTATTTGTATTTTATTTTTTTTAAGTAAAGATTATTTGATTTATAAAGGAACCAAAAAGTAATTATTTAATTATCTAATTAAGATTTTTAGTATTTATTTATTTAATAAAGAAAAAAAAAAACCAAAGAGTTATATACTTTTTCTAAAAAAATCTTGATATTCATATATTTTTATTTTGTTTTTTGTTTATTTGATAAAAGATAATAAAGCCACAAATTATTTAATTATTTAATATCAAGGTTTTATTTATTTAATAAATAAAAAAAAGAGTTATATATTTTGATAAAAAAACTTAATATTCCTATATTTTATTTTTGTTCTTTTTGTTCGATAAAAGATTTTGAAATGATAGTTTTCTAATTTATAGGTCTAAAAATATACATATAATTGATAAGTCTAAAATATATTTAAAGAGAATTTAATTCTTTTCTATTTATTTTTATTATTATCTTTATTTGAAATCATTTGACTAAGATTTTTATTTGCTTAATAAAAGGACCAAAAAATTATATTTTTTTAAATTTTAAAATAAGTAAAATATGAAGTCTTAATTTTCATATATTTCTTTTATTAAAAAAGGTTTTTTTTTTTATATATTTTTTTATTCTTTTTACTGGATAAAAAATTTTTTTTAAAGTAACTATCTAAAAAAAAATTAATTTTTATTTTCCTATATTTTTCATTCATCCTCCAAGCCATGGATCCTGTCGGATCATTTGGACATGGAATTTAATTTAATTTTTTGTTGATTATTTATATTAATTATTAATTTTATATCATAATTTTTAATATTTTTAATATTTTATTATTAATTTTTTTTTCTATTTTTCTTAATTTTTAATTATTATTATTTTAATCTAATCCATAAATTTTAAGGGTATACTTTAAAAAAAAATTGATTTTTTTTATTTTTTTGGAATTATCCAATTATGATTTTTAATAATTTTTAATAAAAGGAATAAAAAAGGTTAACTTTTTAAAGAAATAAATAAAAATAAAAAAAATGTGTTCCAAAAATAATAGAGGATGGTTGGCTTTTGTTAAAAATTGATTTTTGTTAGCCCTAAAAATAAATAGAATAAAGTTAATTTTCTTTTAATTTGTTATTATTTACTTATTTATTTTATTTTTTTTTTATGGCTAAAGGTGAAATAAGTGAAATAAGTATAACCATCTACATAAAAAAGTTAAAATTGCATAAAGTAAATAAAGGAAAATTAAAATGACAATAGATAAATAAAGTAAAGTGGAGGTTTTTTTTTTTTTTTTTTTTTTTTTGGTTTGGACATCCATTAAAAAATAAAAGGTGCATAAATTAAATAACACATGCAAATAAATAAAGATAAAGCACATGAAGTAAATAAAGGAATATTAAAAGATAATAAATAAATAAAGTGGGGCTTTTTTTTTTGGCCATCCACTTAAAAAAATAAAATAAATAGGGAGGTATAACCTTCCATGAATAAATAATAATAGTAATAATAATAATAATAATAATAATAAAAGTTAGTTGTTAGTAAAGTTAGTTGTTGTAACAATAAAAGGTTAGTGCCTTATAATAATAATAATAATCCTAATAATAAGTAAAAGTTAGTTGTTAGTAAAGTTAATTGTTAGTAATTAGTCCTAAAAAAAATTAAAAGGTTAGTGACTTGAATGAAATAATAATAATAATAATAATAATAATAATAATAATAATAATAATAAAAATTATTGTTAGTTCTGTCAGAAATAAAAAAAAGTTAGTGACTTGAATGAAAGAATATAGAAAGATGAAGGATTAAAGCAGAATTTTACATTAAGAATAGAATTTTGAATTTACAGGAAACGCAGGCGGATGACGGAAACAGGCGCGACGCGTCGGCGAAAGGGGGCAGGCAGCGACGGCGGCCAGGGGGGAATGTTTGGACTGGCGGCGTTACGGGAGGGCGAGGAGGCGAGCTGGGGGCTGGAGCAGGTGGAGGTCGCGTCGGGGGCGAGAAAAGAAGCGGCGAGCGGGAGAGGAGAGAGGGCGAGGGTGGGGAGAATACGGGGGGAGGGGAGAGGGAAGGGTACGGCGGCGGGCTGATAGCTGAGGGGGCGAGACGGAGGAGGTAAAGAGATGGAGAGGTAAAAGGAGGGGGAGGGAAAGGGGGCGTGGAAGCGGAGGAGGGAGAGGGAAGGACGGGCCGGAGGAGGGCGAGACGCGGTGGCGGGAGGGGTGGCTGGTAACGGGGGGCGAGAGAGAAGAGAGAGGAGAGAGAGAAACGGAGGTATGACGGATAGGGAAACGGTTGGGCTGAAAGAGAGAAAAGGGAAGTTTAGGTTTTCTGGAGAAGAGGGAGAAGAGAGCCAGGGACCTAGGCTACAAGTTTTCCACTTTTTTTAAACGGAGCTCTAAACTTGATTTCTTTTTTTCTCTCTCTTTCTTCACAGATTTTTAACC
Source organism: Aquilaria sinensis (assembly GCA_005392925.1). Classification (NCBI taxonomy): domain Eukaryota; kingdom Viridiplantae; phylum Streptophyta; class Magnoliopsida; order Malvales; family Thymelaeaceae; genus Aquilaria; species Aquilaria sinensis. The sequence continues at coordinate 66,154 of SMDT01001745.1, read as the reverse complement.
CCTATTTATAGGGGAAGGGGTGCTGGATTGTTTTAATTAAAAAAAATTAAATTTAATAAAAACAGACTTATCTCTTAATTTGGTAAAATGATAGTTTCAGTCCTTTATCTCTTTGGGGCTTTGACTTTGGAGATGTTCCTGAAACTTCTGATTAAGACAATTTTGTCTTTTTCTGTCAATTTGGGCCAAAAACGTCTCTTTGGCCCAAAAATGAGGCGAAAAATTACCAAAGTTTCCTGAAATTTTCATATTTTGTCACATTTACCCAAACTTCTCAATTTTGTCATTTTTACCACAAACTTTTCATTTTTGTTAATTTTTTTATGGAATTTTATTTTGTATTTCATACATACATATATACACGCATATATTATTTTTTACTAAACCCTTATAAAACAAAATGCCCTATAAACTAATTAAATTAATTAAATTTTTTTTTCAGTAATAATAATAATTAATTAATTAATAATAATAATAATAGTTTTTTGTTGATATACACACATAGATATTAACTTAACAATATGCCCCCAAAACTATTTAATTTAATTTTCTCTTTCTCTTTGTATAATAATCAATTAATTTTTTTCAATTATTATTTTTAATTATTATTTTTAATTTTTTATTATTTTTTTTTAAAAAGAGGGTCGGACAAAATTGGGTGTCAACAGCTGCCCCCCTTTACATGCTTAATGGGACATGATGTGTGCAAAGTCGTTACCAAATTTCGTCCGACTTAGCTAGGCATTGAGAACCTTCTCGCCGCCTAAACCCTGAGGAGAAAAACCTTTTCCTCCTCCCTTTTGAGGTTAAGAAACTTTCCTTAGAACCTCTGCGATAGGAACTCTTATTGTTGAAGAAAAATTGATTAATTGAAATTGAGGCTAAGGGCCCTACCTTAGAACCTCTGCGATAGGAACCTTCCTATCGTTGAAGAAAAATTGATTGATTGATTTTGAGGTTAAGGAACCTTCCTTAGAACCTCTACGATAGGAACCTTCCTATCGTTGAAGAAAAATTGATTGATTGATTTTGAGGCTAAGGAACCTTCCTTAGAACCTCTACGATAGGAACCTTCCTATCGTTGAAGAAAAATTGATTGATTGATTTTGAGGCAAGGGTTCCTACCTTAGAACCTCTACGATAGGAACCTTCCTATCGTTGAAGAAAAATTGATTGATTGATTTTGAGGCTAAGGAACCTTCCTTAGAACCTCTGCGATAGGAACCTTCCTATCGTTGAAGAGAAATTGATTGATTGATTTTGAGGCTAAGGAACCTTCCTTAGAACCTCTACGATAGGAACCTTCCTATCGTTGAAGAGAAATTGATTGATTGATTTTGAGGTTAAGGAACCTACCTTAGAACCTCTCCGATAGGAACCTTCCTATCGTTGAAGAAAAATTGATTGATTGATTTTGAGGCTAAGGAACCTACCTTAGAACCTCTACGATAGGAACCTTCCTATCGTTGAAGAAAAATTGATTGATTGATTTTGAGGTTAAGGGCCCTACCTTAGAACCTCTGTCGATAGGAACCTTCCTATCGTTGAAGAAAAATTGATTGATTGAAATTGAGGCTAAGGTTCCTACCTTAGAACCTCTGCGATAGGAACCTTCCTATCGTTGAAGAAAAATTGATTGATTGATTTTGAGGCTAAGGGCCCTACCTTAGAACCTCTGCGATAGGAGCCTTCCTATCGTTGAAGGAAAATTGATTGATTGATTTCGAGGCAAAGGTTCCATCCTTAAAACCCCGGCGATAGGAGCAGTCCTACCGTTGAAGGAAAATTGATTGATTTCGAGGCAAAGGTTCCATCCTTAAAACCCCGGCGATAGGAGCAGTCCTACCGTTGAAGGAAAATTGATTGATTTCGATGCAAAGTTTCCATCCTTAAAACCCAGGCGATAGGAGCAGTCTTACCATTGAAGGAAAATTGATTGATTTCGAGGCAAAGGTTCCATCCTTAAAACCCCGACGATAGGAGCAGTCCTACCGTTGAATGAAAATTGATTTTGAGGCTAAGGAGCTTTCCTTAGGACCTCGAGCGAAATTTATATGAAAGCAATTGAAATTGGAATAATTTTCTTCAAAAGTGTGAATTTTCATAATAGGCGAGTGCAAAAATTTAGACTTCGATAAAATGAGTGAATCTTGGTGATGACAATAACACTGAAGTGTGAATTATGTAAAGGGAACGGATGTTTAGAATCAATAGTGAATCTTGATGATGACAATAACATTGACAAGTTTCATCTAATATTTTCTTCAGAAAATATAGGTTTCATCTAATATTTTCTTCAGAAAATATAGATTCCCTTGATATGTCATCCAAATAAGGTTGAAGCTTAACTACCCCAAAATGTCATGACTAGTAGACCTAATAGGATGCGTCTCAAGAGCAATAAAAATTACTCTTTACTCAGCCATTCCAAACTAAAGGCTTTGTCCTATGATTTTAATATCAGCATGAACGAAACTATCTTACAAGATAAAAAAGAAATTCCCTGAAAAGAAAAACTGAAACACGAAAGAAAATAATGATAATAAAACTAAAGGACAAGAAGAACAGATCGGATCGCTTTACCTTCCACAATACTTCAACAGGGTGAGTAGAGGACGATTATGGGATTGAACTGGTCGGGAAAGACTGTCGTGTCCAGTCTATCTGAATCATTGCTGGATCTGGTTCAGGAACAAAAGCTTGCATTTTATCAAGCAATTCTTCAGCAGTTTTTGCAGATATTAGGATTCGTCATGCTACTCTTGATATAAAATTCTTCTGCACTGCATAATCCACAAAAGATATCAGACCTGTAAAGAAATTGTTAACATTCAAAAGCCCAATAGGTTTCTGATGCAAATTAAGTTGGGCCATGGAAGCAATTTGGAAGACTTCTCCCAATGTACCAAAACCACCTGGTAGAGCGATAAAAGCATCAGCATTAAGAAGCATTTGTAACACACGCTCTTGCAAATTTTTAACCACTAATTCTTCTCCAATCGTGCCCCCAGAAACAAATTTCAGAGGTCCAGGGATAATGCCCAGAACTTGGCTTCCTCCTAAAGATGCTGCTGATGCTACGGCTCCCATTAATCCGACACTACCTCCTCCATAAACTAAATGTATTTTTCGCTCAGCTAATACTCTACCCAAATGGTTGGCTGCCTTTAAGTACTCTTCATCTTTTCCAGGAAAAACCCCAGAAAATATGCAAATACTTTGGAATTTATGAGTTGGGGTTTTCTCCATTCCCATCCTTAACCTTGTGAGAAAAGAAGAAAAGATGATATATTTATAGAGATGAAGAGATAAAGCAATAATTTTATTTTCAAGCATGGATACATTATTGTCGGAAGTGGAGAAAATTTCCAAAATGACAGCTATACACAGTAGTCATGACTATGGCTCACATCAGGAATGGGTACATTATCATCAAAAAAGGATGAAAATTTCCAAAATGGCTGCTAGCATGTACAGTAGTCATGACTGTAGCTTACGTCAGGAGTAGGTACGTGATTGTCGGAAGAGAAGGAAAATTTTCAAAAGCGACAGCTAGCATATACAGTAGTCGTGACTGTAGCTCACGTCAGGAGTAGGTACATGATCGTCGGAAGAGAAGGAAAATTTCAAAAATAATAGCTATATACAATAGTTGTGACTAAAGCTATATACAGTAGTCAGAAGAGAAGGAAAATTTTCAAAAGAGCTATATACAGTAGTCATGACTCTCACGTCAGGAGTGGGTACATTATTGCCAAAAGGGGAGGAAAATTTCAAAAGCGACAGCTAGCATGTACAGTAATCGTGACTTTGGTCCTCGTCTTCCACTGGCTTTGCGTCCAGTAACGGCTTCAATGCCTTCTATGAATCGGCGATTTGCATCCCATCTAGTTTTCTCACAAACTGGCAAACAGGGTCGTTTAAAGTCAGATTCCCAAGACTGTAACGATCTCGTTCTCTTTGGAAAATCATCCATAATCCAACAATCTCAAATTGCACCATTCCGCAAGAGTGCGCTTCAAGAGTCTCTCGGATATCCTCCAGAGATTCCTTACGCAGGCCATTCTTAATGAATTTTCTTCTATCTTCACGATTTCTGGTGATTATTCCTGAAGAACGACATTTAGTGCCGCAAATCCACCATCCACAATTATGACAGACGCCTAGCCTCTTTGCTCTTCTCTTTTTGGCATAAGCGCTTTTACCAAAGCCGGGCATACGGGGGAAGAATACATCTGGAACTTCACCAGCCGAACGAACCTTAGCTTCGATTAGCCACCGCACATTATCAGGAATGCCTTTGTGCATAAATACTCTGAATCGTTCACATCTAGCTTGATAAATCTTTTTAAGAACATTTATTGGGAGGGAAGGAAAATACTTTCGTAGGGCGGAAAGAGAAGACTCCATTGAATAAGGAGGAATTTAAGAGAAGAAAGAAAGAAATTAGTTATTGTAGGAAACGGAAATAACTAACTATGTGAGTCACGGAGTACCGTATCCAGAAAGAAGAACACGCATTTATAGCGATAAAAGGATAACGTGTTTATTACGCTTACAGAAGCAAGTACATTATTGTCAAAAGAAAAGACAAATTTCAAAATGACAGCTTATATGTACAGTAATTGTGACTGTGGCTCACATCTTCCACTGGTTTTATGTCTAGTAACAGCTTCAATGCCTTCTATAAGTCGGGGATTTGCTTCCTATCCAGTTTTCTTACAAGCTGGCAAATAGGGTCGTTTACAGTCAGATTTTGGGGACTGTAACGGTCTCGTTCTTTATGGTAAGTCCTCCATAAATTGACTATTTCGCGTTGTACTATTCCACAAGAATGCGTTTCAAGAGTCCCTCGGATATCCTCCAGAGATTCCTTACGCAGACCATTCTTAATGAATTTTCTTTTATCTTCACGATTTTTGGAGATGTATCCTAAAGAGCGGCATTTAGTATTGCAATTCCATCGTCCACATTTATAACAGACATCTAGCCTTTTTGCTCTTCGCTTTTTGGCATAAGCGCTTTTAGCTAAGCCAGGCATACGAGGCATAAATGCATTTGCAACTTCACCAGCCGAACGGACTTTAGGTTCAATTATCCACTGCACATTGTCAGGAACGCCCTTGCGTATAAAAACTCTGATTCTTTCACATCTAGCATGGTAGATCTTTTTAAGAACATTTATTGGAAGAGAAGGAAAGTACTTTCGCAGGGTAGAAAGAGTAGAATCCATTGATGAGAGAAGAATTTGAGAGATGAGGGAAAGGAATTAGTTATTGTAGGAAACTGAAATAACCGGTTTTGGGAGTCACGGAGTACCGTATCCACTGCTTAACCGGAAAGAAGAACATGCATTTATAGTGATGAAAGGATAACGTGTCGATTACACTTACGGGAGCAAGTACATTATTGTCAAAAGAACAATGTAAATTTTCCAAATATGACAAATTGTATGTACAGTGATTGTGACTGTGGCTCACATCTTCTACTGGTTTTACGTCCAGTAACGGCATTAACGCCTTCTATGAGTCGAGGATTTGCTTCCCATCCAGTTTTCTTACAAGCTGGCAAACAGGGTCGTTTAAAGTCAGATTCCCAGGACTGTAACGGTCTCGTTCTTCATGAAAAATACTCCATAAATCAAGAAGTTCACGTTGCACAGATCCACAAGAATGCGTCTCAAGAGTCAATTGGATATCATCCAATGAGTCCTTACTCAGGCCATTCTTGATGAATCGTATTTTATCTTCTCGATTATCGGAGATCATGCCTAAAGAACGACATTTAGTATTACAAGTCCACCGACCACATTTATGGCAGACTTGTAACCTTTTCGCTCTTCGCTTTTTGGCATAAGAGCTTTTGCCTATACCAGGCATGTGAGACACAAATGCCTCTGGGATTTCACCTGCCAGACGAACCTTAGCTTCGATTAACCATCGTACATCTTCAGGGATTCCTTTGTGCATCAAAACTCTTAATCGTTCACAGCGAACTCGGTAGATCTTTTTGAGAATGTTCATTGGGAGAGAAGGAAAATATTTTCGCAAGGGAGAAAAAGTAGGATCCATTTTCTAGAGGGAAGTAAAAGAAAGAAGGGAGGAAGGAATCAGTTATTATGGGCAACTGAGAGAACCGACTTGAGAGTCACGGAGTACCGTATCCGCCACTTAACCGGAAAAGTGGATCCTACTTTATTTTAATGTCATAGATATTTCTTATCTTTGATATTCCATCGAGCTGATGTCGATCCAGTCCTCGATTATTGAATCCATTGCCCACTTTTGACAAATTATCAACGACAATATTTCTTGATGTCTGCCTTATCCTTGACCATAGCTATCTCTTATCTTGGATACTGCTAAGCTGGCATCAATCCTGTCCTTCCAGGTGTAGTCTCGATTATTGAATCTATTGCCAGGTTTTGACATATTGTCCTCGATTATTGAATCTAAGCTTGCCTTCCAAGCTTTTGACATTGTCATTTTGACAATATTGTCTACTTTATCCTTGAATTCCTGATGGGGCTGGGTCCAGCGTATTAGCTGTGCATCCAGTGATAGATTGGTAAGAGCTGATGTCATTGAGATCTCAGCTTATACTGCTGTAACTGTGCCGTGGATGTGCTTCCCATTTGGTCCCTGTTATGCAAAGGCCATGCATGCATGATGTGAAATGCATGAATGCAGAGCATGTGTAACTGATGGTTCTTTTTTTTTTGTTTGTTTTTTGTTTTTTTTTTTTTTTTTTGAATGGATCTAGTTCTTCATGTCTTTGCTTTACTGGATCCTCTTTGTGATTGCCTTCTTGGACTATCATTGAATCTCTTTATGCTTCCCAGCTCTTGTCCATTGCCTCAAAAGCCAAGTCTTTTCAAAAGCTCCTTCAAAGAAGTTTTTTCCTTGACTTGTTCTTGAATTTTGGCCTCAATTTCTTTAATGTTCGCCCGCTTCATACTTTATATCTCTTTGGATACTCATCCGTTGTCATGGATTTCATACCATCGAAGGCTTAACTTTCAATGTCTCTTTGCCCCTTTTCTTGTGGCCATGCTGACACTTACTTATCCCCATGTTATAATCTGAATGATTGCTCTTTCTTAAACTCAGGTTTTGATCCATAAGACTTGCCCCCTTGTCTATTGAGCTTCTTTCTTGGCAGTATTCTTCTTACGCTTCGTAGAGACTACTTTGCCCCTGGATACGGTGTTTATGTGGATAAAAGGTATCATCTCGCCTTTGATTTAACAGAAGGTTGAGCATTTTTAAACCTTGGTGATGGTGCTTGATCATGAATTTCTCTTACAAGAACCACATTTTCTTAAAGAAAGTCTCAAGTTATCTCCTCACTTTTAAGTCTACACACATTAATGAATAATGGTTTGGCCTTAAAGAAAAAATTTCATCAATTTGCAAAGCTTGACCAAGTAACTTATGGTCTTTGTTTTTAATTAAAATATCTTATCATTCTCCCCCTTTTCAACTCGAAGACATAAATTGTGCAAGACAATAAGGTAGAAACATGATTCACAATGATAGCTTTTTAGCTGAACGAGGATGATATCAAGAGGTAAATTTTAGGTCTGAGGAAAGTTAAGTTTGAATGTTTTTTTTTTTTGCTTGTTTTTTAGCTGAATGAGAATGATATCAAGAGGTAAATTTTAGGTCTGAGGAAAGTTAAGTTTGAATGGTGTGAAAAAAGGGTCTTTTAATACTACTTGTGAGCAGATCTGATTATGGTGAAAAACTCAATAGTGATGACCTCAAACTTGCCACCTTTTCCAGAAAGTTAGACCTCATCTGTTGCCCCCCAACTATCGTGATCTTTATGTACGCTTGGCTTGAGGGTTGCTTTTGTCTTCTAAACCGCCTTTGCAGGTTTTCAGTCTAGAATCCATAGCTCACTTTTTTTTTTCTTTTCTTTCTTTTGCTTTATCTTGAGCCTCTTTTTCTTTTCTCTTTTTTTTGTTTGTTCTTTTTTTTTGTTTTGTTTTTTTTTGTTTTTTTTTTATGTGAGCTATGATGATGACATACTTGATAACTCTCTTGAAGTGAGATGACTCAAGTGGCCTTGCTTGCTCGTGCTTGCTCTCAGTCTTTTTTGGTTTTGAATTTTCCCTTGTTGCCTTTTGATGGAAGGGATGAACTTCTTTCCTTTTTGGAGTTTGTGTTGCGGAGAACCGAGATCATATAGCCCTCTTGAAGTGAGATGACTCAAGTGGCCTTACTTGCTTGTGCTTGCTCTCAGTCTTTTTTTTTTTTGAATTTTCCCTTGTTGTCTTTTGATGGAAGGGATGAACTTCTTTCCTTTTTGGAATTTGTGTTGCGGAAAACTGAGAACCTTTTCTTGTGTTGAGCATTTGTGAGAATTGGGAGGCCACTGAAGTCATTTAATATGAGAGCTACCTTCTTTGGAAGCTAACCCAAGACTTCTTGCAAGGATGTTGATAACCACTGTGAATTCTTTTTTGAGAGTTGAGGTGCAACATTTGAAATCCTTCTTACTAGATTTGGCAGCACTTTCAAGATCACTACTATCAAATCTCCCTTAACTTTCATTTTCACCCACGAGTAGTATCGTTTACAAAGTAAAGTGTGATGGCAATAATGGATAGTGTAATGGCAAAGAGTGAGAGATAGATGTAAAAATGGAATTTTTGGTAAAAAGTGGTAGAATGCACACATTAAATCTTTTTGTTGGACAAGAGAAAGAATACCAGGTGTCCATTTAACAAAGACTACACCCTAGATTCTGGACTAAATCTAGGAGATTTTTACTATTAAATTACTTTTGCAAGCTTTCAAAGATACAAGTTTATTCAAAGGATTCCCTGTCATTCAAAAGTGTGTGTGGACTTTTAGGTTGGATCTGACTTGGAGCCCTTCCAAAATCAATGTAATTCTAACTCAAAATCTTCACTTTCAATTACCAATCACATCGGGCCTAGCAACTTGGACTCGGCCAACTGTTGGACCTTGAGTTTCAGTGCCACACAATTTTCAGTTAGATGCGCGATTGAACCTTTTTGGTAATCACATTTGGCATTTGGGTCACACCAACTTGGAAGAGAAGGTCAATTGGTCTTTGCTACCGTTGATATAGGTGATAGCAGAATGCCTTCTTCAGCAAAGACTGTGATTAACTTTCCTTCAATAATGAATTTCATTTTTTGGTGTAATGAAGGGGGAATTGCTCCGGCCATATGAATCCATGGTCTTCCCAACAGACAAGTATAAGAAGGATTAATGTCCATAACTTGGAATGTGATGTGGAAGACACAAGGGCCGATCCCTATTGGCAGCTCTATTTCTCCAACAACATCTCTATTTGTCCCGTCAAATGCTCGAACGATGATATGACTATTGTTGAGGTATGATGGGTCTATACCAAACTTGTGTAAGGTTTCAAGTGGCATTACGTTTAGAGCTGACCCATTATCGATAAGAACTCTAGCCATAATTCGATCTTTGTACTTAACCGAAATATGTAGAGCCTTAGAGTGACCCTTTCCTTCTGCTGGTATCTCATCGTCAGTGAATGTGATGAGATTCTATGCCGTGATGTTGTTGACGAGGTGGTCAAAATTATTCACTGGAATATCTTGCTCAACATAGGCCTTATTCAAGACTTTGAAGAGGGCTTCTCGATGAGCATCAGAGCTTAAGAGTAGTGAAAGTATGGAAATCTTTGTTGGCAGGTGGTTTAACTGCTCCACGATGTTGTACTCACTTCGCTTTATGAGTTTGAGAAACTCAGTAGCTTGTTCATCTGTTACCGCTCGAGGCATCTCTTGCTCTTTGGATGTATCTGTGTTAAGAGGCCCACTTGTTGGGTCTATGACGTTCTTATCTTGTTGGAGCTTGTTCATTTGCTCCGAAGAGTAACATCGACCACTTCTAGTCATACTCCTAACTTCTAACGGAGTTGATGTGATGTTGGAAGTGTAATCATAGCTCTACGGAACAACCTTGTCTGATTTGTAGGGGAATGGCCTCGGGACTTGAATTCTTAAAGGCTTGACAATAGATTTTGAAATTGGTATGACTAGTGGTTTTGGCGTAGCATTGACTTCCCGTTATTTAATGATCATATTTACATCATTATCTTTATCTGACATAAAAATGATGAGTTGGGATGAGTCTATGAGTCTTTGTAGACTTTCACGGAATTCTGAGCATTCCTAGATAGAATGACTTTTACTGTCATAAAAGTCATACCACTCCTCATCCTCGACTTCTTCATGTCCAAAAGAAGGCTTTCCCATGATGACCCATTCTTTCACAAGGCATGAATATACATGCTTATGAGGGGTTATGATATCGTTGACTGACTTCTTTATCAGCCGGTGTTCTTCTATCATATTGACTGGTTTTGCTTGATGAGGCGGCAATGGATTGTGAGTGACGTTTGGTTCATCGGAAAAGTCCAACCACTTTGACTCGATTAATTGTTGGACTATACGTTTCAATGCTATGCAATTTTCCAAGCCGTGGCCTGCAGCACCCTCATGATATGGGCAAGTTATGTTGGGGTCATACTAACTTGGATACGGGGGTTCGAATGACTTTGTAGGAATTGGACGGATAAGTTGACTTTTAATGAGTTTTGGATACAACTCAGTGTAAGTCATAGGAATTGGCGCAAAGACTTCTCTTGGTCTTTGTGTGGGTACTGGAGGGGTCGGAACAGGTGGCCGTAACTGATTAAGCCTGTTGAGAGGATAATTGTTGGGCCTATTGGGAGGATAATCATTGGGCCTATTGGTAGAATAGGATAGGCGAGGCTCGGTAGCCATAATATTGGCAGAATAGGATAGGCGAGGTCCGGTAGCCACGACCCACAAGGGGAATCCCTCTTCCGCGTCCTATTTGTTGTACTTCCTCATCCTTTCTTCTGGGTGGTCCTCCTCTTTTCATAGGATCATTAAAGGACTCAGTAATCTTTCCGGTCCTAATCCCATGCTCGATCCTTTCTCCAGACATGACAACATCAGAGAAATTAGTTGCCGAATTGCCAATGAGTTTGTCGTAATATGGGTACTTCAGTGTTTGAACAAATAAAGTAACCATTTCTCTTTCTGTCATGGGTGGCTGAACTTGTGCAGCTAAGTCCCTCCACCTTTGAGCGTATTCCGTGAAGGTTTCTTGCTTTTTCTTTTCCATATTCTAGAGAGTTTGGCGATCTGGGGCCAAGTCCATAACATGTTTGTAATTGCTGATGAAGGCCTGAGCAAGATCATTCCATGTTTTAATGTTTCTTGGACCTTGACTTAGATATGACTGTAATGCTGATTTTCTAAGGATTTCTTGAAAAAGTGCAATCCACACATTTTCATCTTTTGTGAGTGGTTGTAGTCTTCTCAGAAACAACGTGATATGAGTGATGGGATCACTCGTTCCATCGTATTTCACAAAGTCTGGTACCTTAAAGTCTGAGGGGATTACAACATCTGGCACTGGGCAGAGATCATCCACTGATAGAGATCCGAATATAGTGCCTCCTTCAATGGCCCGAAGTCTTTTTTCTATTGTTTCAAACTTTTGAGATTCTCCTTCTTCCTTTGGTAGTGTCTTCTTCTCTTCATATACAGTATCTTGTTTCATGTGAACACTAGTGGACGGACCTGATTCCTGAAAAAGATTTCCTTGAGCTGAGATCCGTGGTGGGGTGAATCCCGGAGGATAAGTGGGATCTTGTGGTTCTTTGACGGGAACTTGAGTTGCTTTTCCCTTGATTAGCTCCATCAATTGTTTCATTTGTTCGGCCATACTTTCAATCTTGGACTCCATATCTATGAGACGTCCTTCGGTTTCTTCTGCCATTAGTCTTGTTTGGAGCCGAGTTGAATATCGGTGTTGAGGTCCAATTTTACCCTTTTTAAAGTAAGATTTATTTTATTAGACTCTACATGTAGGTGATTGATGCAATGGATGCATGCATGCAATGAATGAGTTTGATTATCCACTACCGTGGAACTTCAAGACTTTTAGTTATCATTATAAAGACCAAAAAGTTAGCATAGTTTGATACGTGGTTTTGATGCATGAAGAATAATTGCACAAAACAGAAGTACAATAAAAGAAAAACAAGGTTATTAATAAGTTAAATAGCAATTAACAACTCATGAACTATTATGGAAAAACGAGTTAAAACCATAAATATAAGACACGAAGAAAATAAAAGTGTAGAGCAACAACATAGCATAACAAGGACATGCTTATGGCGTTGGTAAATGGGAGGAATACTATGGTCAGTTCTATGGTTAAGTGGGGAGTTCTATATGCATAGGGTGGTTTATCAAAAGGCCAAGGGTAGTTCCCGAATCCCATCACTAAATTATAGTGACAGCCCAATTCCTTACCCTCGAGGGTTTATGTAAGGAAAGGATTAATTCGAGTCGTAGCTTTTCGTGGGCCCATGCAGAGACTATCGTCTCAGGAGGCAATACACTACTTTGCTACTTGAAACCGGTGAAGGCTTGGAGACCATGGTCTCACAAGGACAACAACACCAATTCCGCTTTGAAAGAACGGGTTTAAATTGAGGAAGCTCGGGTATAGAGCTTCATGTCATGAATGCATTATGCATGTTTATAATAAGTAAATATAGCACATAAATCCACATAAAAATAAGCAAAGCAGCACAAAAGAAATCAACTATTAGGCCTGACTCACTGACTTAGTCCCCAGCGGAGTCGCCAAGCTGTGGCAACGTGCGGGTCATTTTCGGGAGTCGCCACCAATCGGTTTTCGTTCAGGTCGATTGGATACCTTAAAAATAGTCTGCGAGAGTTCGAGGGTTCGGGAGTACGGTTACGTTAAAACAACTTTGTTAAAACGCCCAAAAATTGGTACCTTAGTTGATTTTAATTTTGTTTTGCTTGCTTTTAAATAAATTTAGTTAATTTTCAAATTAGAAATTTTAACTAAATTAGTCAGACGTGGATTTTTAGATTGATATGGTTCTTCAAAATTTTTGGTAATTAATTTGTATAATTTTTATAATAAATTTGATATTTCCGAACCATGGACTCTGCCGAGTCACCCGGACACGGAATTTGATAAAATTTTAATTAAATATTTTAATTTTCCATATCATAAATTCTGCCGAATTATCTGAATATGGATTTTTATCTTTTTATTTAATTTTTCTTTAATTAAAAGTTTTTATTTTTCCAAACCGTAGATCTTGTCGGATCATCCGGATATGGAAATTAATTTAATTTTTATATTTAATTATTTAATTTTATCATTTAATATTATTATTTTTAATTATTAATTTAATGACTTATTTTAATTTTTAATTTTTTTTTATGATTTTTTAATGATTTTTTTAATGATTTTATTTTATTTTTTTTTTTTTCTTTTTTTCTTTTATTTTTTTCTTTTCTTCTCTTTTCTTTTTCTTTTGTTTTTTTTTTTATTATTTTTTTTAATTTTTTTTTTCTTTAAATCTTAATTACTTGATTTATAAAGGAGCCAAAAAGTAATTATTATTTAATTCTAATTAAGATTTTTTTTGTATTTATTTAATAAAGAAAACCAAAGAGTTATATACTTTTTCTAAAAAAATCTTGATATTTCATATATTTTATTTTGTTTTGTCTTTTTATTTGATAAAATAATAAACCAAAAATTAATTATTTTAATATCAAGGTTTTTATTTATTTAATAAAGAAAACAAGAGTTATATATTTTGATAAAAAAACTTAATATTCCTATATTTTTTTTTTGTTTCTTTTTGTTCGATAAAAGATTTTGAAATAGTTTTTCTAATTTATAAGTCTAAAAAAAATATACATATAATTGATAAGTCTAAAATATATTTAAGGAGAATTTAATTCATTTTTTATTTTTATTATTTATTATCTTTATTCGAAATCATTTGACTAAGAGTTTTATTTGCTTAATAAAGGGACCAAAAAGTTATATTTTTTTAAATTTTAAAATAAGTAAAATATAAAGTCTTAATTTTCATATATTTATTTTATTAAAAAAGAGTTTTGTTTTTTTTTATATTTTTTATTCTTTTACTACAAAAATTTTTTTAAAGTAACTATCTAAAAGAAAATTAATTTTTATTTTCTATATTTTTCGTTCTCCAAGTCATGGATCCTGTCGGATTATTTGGACATGGAATTTAATTTAATTAGTTATTTAAGTTATTTAATTAATTATTAATTTTAATCATAATAATTTTTAATATTTATTATTTTATTATTATTTTTTATTTTTCTTAATTTTTAATTATTATTATTTTAATCTAATCCATAAATTTTAAGGGTATACTTTAAAAAAAAATTTATTTTTTTTATTTTTTTGGAATTATCCAATTATGATTTTTAATAATTTTTAATAAAAGGAATAAAAAAGGTTAACTTTTTAAATAAATAAATAAAAATATGTGTTCAAAAAATAATAGAGGATGGTTGGCTTTTGTTAAAAATTGATTTTTTGTTAGCCCTAAAAATAAATGGAATAAAGTTAATTTTCTTTTAATTTGTTATTATTTACTTATTTATTTTATTTATTTTTTATGGCTAAAGGTGAAATAAGTGAAATAAGTTTAACCATAAAATAAAATTTTGCATAAAGTAAATAAAGGAAAATTAAATGACAATAAATAAATAAAGTAAAGTGGAGGTTTTCTTTTTTGGTTTGGACATCCATTAAAACAATAAAAGGTGCATAAATTAAATAACACATGCAAATAAATAAAGATAAAGCACATGAAGTAAATAAAGGAATATTATAATAATAATAATAATAATAATAATAATAATAATAATAATAATAATAATAATAAAAGTTAGTTGTTAGTAAAGTTAGTTGTGCAAAAATTAAAAGGTTAGTGACTTATAATAATAATAATAACAATAATAATAATAATAATATAATATAAATAATAATAATAAAAGTTAGTTGTTAGTAAAGTTAATTGTTAGTAATTAGTCCTAAAAAAAATTAAAAGGTTAGTGACTTGAATGAAATAATAATAATAATAATAATAATAAACATATAAAGATTATTGTTAGTTCTGCAGAAAACAAAATTTAGTGACTTGAATGAAAGAACATAGAAAGATGAAGGATTAAAGCAGACTTTTACATTAAGAATAGAATTTTGAATTTACAGGAAACGCAGGCGGATGACGGAAACAGGCGCGACGCGTCGGCGAAAGGGGGCAGGCAGCGACGGCGGCCAGGCGAGGGAAGGTGGGGACTGTGGCGGCGTACCGGGAGGGCGACGACGCTAGGCCGGAGAAGGAGAGAGGCGAGGTGGAGATCGCGTCGGGGAAAAAGAAAAGGGGAACGGCTAGGAGAGCGTCGGCGGTGGCTGGAAGGGCGGCGACGGTGACGGGGCGGAGGCAACGGCGGCAGGCCGACAGGACGAAGGTTATGGCTGCGGAAGAGGGAGGCACGGCGAGCGACGGAAAGTGATGGAGAGTGACGCGGCGAGTAAACGGAAAAATGGTTGGACGGACTAGAACAGAAATTTAGGTTTTCTGGAGAGGAAGAGAAGAGGGCCAGGGACCTAGGCTGTAATTTTTCCTTTTTTTAAAACTGAACTCTAAACTTGATTTATTTTTTTCTCTCTCTTTATTCACAAATTTGGACCCCTATTTATAGGTGAAGGAGTGCTGGACTGTTCATAATTAAAAAATAATTAAAATCAAACTTATCTCTTAATTTGGTAAACTAACATTTTCAGTCCTTTACGTCTCTTTGACTTTGGGGATGTTCCTGAAACTTCTGATTGAGACAATTTTGTCTTTTTCTGTCAATTTGGGCCAGAGCTGTCACTCTAGCCCAAAATTGACGTGAAAAATTACCAAATGCTCCTGGAACTTTCAGATGTTGTCAATTTTTTCCAAAACTTCTTAATTTTGTCATTTTTACCCTAAACTTTTCAATTTTGTCATCTTTTATGGAGTTTTCTTTTGTATTTCATACATACATTTATACACACATATATTATTTTTAATTAAATCCTCATAAAACAAAATTTATTTTAAACAAATTAACTTAATTAAATTTTTTATTTAGTAATAATAATTAATTAATTAATACTTAATTAATAATAATAATTTTTTTAATTAATTTTTTTGAACTTTAATTTTTTGGTTTTTTTGGATATACACACATAGATATTGACTTAACAAAATGCCCCTCCCCCAAAACTACTTAACTTAATTTTCTCTTTGTATAAATTTTTTTTAATTAATTATTATTATTTTTTTTAATTTATTTTTTTTTAAAAAAAGGGGTTGGACGAAATTGGATGTCAACACTATTGTATTCAAAATCAATATTATTTTAAAGCTAACACTATATAGATTTAATAATTCAGTGACCAATTTTTTAATAATCCTTTTATGTTAAATAAGTAAAACATTTATGATAATTTAGTTAGGTTATTTTAAAATATTATTCAATGATTTATTACACCTGCATAATTGACACTAGTTCTGCCAAAAAATTTATAAAAATTAAAATAAATCATTTTAGATTAATTAAACAGAAGTGTATGGGCCGGGTTCAATTTTTGCTAATTAAGGGCCCACGGCTAAGCGACCGGGTCGCGGTTGGCTCGATTGGGTTTAAACCAAATAGACCCTTGCTATGTCTGAAATTACAACTCCCGCCACGCATGTTCTGAATCTCCGGCATGCAAAAGCAAAAATTCGAGCCAAAGAGCAACAACCTAGCCGAGCGATAGTGGAAGCCTGAGAGACCCAACAAGGTTGGAGGAAAATTAGACAAAGAAAGAGGCGGCAAAACCAGAGCTAAACAATGAAGGCTTAGATGGGAAGATCCGGTCAATTTCAACAACAATAGCAGATTTATCACATCTTTCTGACCGGTGAACAAGTTGAAAGAGACCATCTAATACATTCATTGAAATGAAGGGTATACAATTTGAAGGCCCCAACTATGTTTGTAGGACATAGAGTTTTGGGAATATTTTCTCTACTCTTTTCATTACGTACTGTTAATACATATATACATCTCCAGAGCTTTATCTGATAGACTATAGGAAGAGTTTGCTTTAATCTAGACTTCTACACAGAGCATACATGCAGCAACGTAAGAAACTAAACTTCATCTACAACACACGCCAACACTCCCTCTCAAGTTGGTGTGTAGATGTCCCGAACACCGCCTTTGTGAGAACATCTGCAAGTTGGTCCTCTGACTTGACGAATGGGAACTGAATGGTCTTCTCCTCAAGGTTTTGTTTAATAAAATGTCGGTCGACTTCAACATGCTTAGTGCGATCATGTTGGACCGGGTTATGGGCAATCTCGATGGCGGCCTTATTGTCACAATACAAGCTCATGGTAGAGTTCGGAGGATAACCAATCTCAGTCAGTAGATTCTTCAGCCATAACAACTCACATAAGCCTCGTGCCATCCCGAAATTCTACCTCGGCGCTGGATAAGGCTACCACTTTCTGCTTTTTGCTCCTCAAAGTGACCAGATTTCCACCCACAAATGTGAAGTAACCGGATGTGGATTTCCTGTCTGAGATGTTCCCTACCCAATCAGCATCGGTATAACCTATAACATCTATGTGGTTATGTTTTGAGAACATCAAACCTTTTCCTGGGAAGGACTTTAGGTAGCGAAGTATGCGAGTTACAGCATCCATATGTTCCGTGCTTGGGTGATGCATGAATTGACTCACCACTCCAACCGCGTACGCAATGTCAGGCCGGGTGTGGGATAGATATATTAACTTACCGACCATCCTCTGATACCTTTCCTTATCTGCTGGCTCCTAGTCTGCATGTTCTCCAAGTCGATGGTTCTGAACCATCGGTGTGCTAGCTGGCTTACATTCAAGCATGCCCACCTCAGTGAGTAGGTCAAGGACGTACTTTCTTTGCGACATGAATATGCCTTGCCTTGATCTCGATACCTCGATTCCCAGAAAGTATTTAAGTCCTCCCAAATTCTTCATTTCGAATTCAGTAGAGAGTTGGACCTGTAGCTTCGAGATTTCTTCCACGTCGTCCCCTGTAATGATCATGTCGTCCACGTATACAATTAGAGCCGTCACCTTCCCCGATCTATGTTTCAAGAAGAGGGTATGGTCTGCGTTGCTCTGTTGATAGCCGTATTTCCTCATAGCCATGCTTAATCTCCCGAACCATGCCCGTGGGGATTGTTTGAGGCCATACAAGGCACGATGTAGTTTGCACACTGTCTTCCCTGCTGGTGATGGTGTACACCCAGGTGGGATCTCCATATACACTTCTTCTTCTAAGTCGCCATGGAGAAATGCGTTCTTTACGTCGAACTGGTGTAGTGGCTAGTCTAAGTTAGCTGCAAGAGACAACAAGACTCTAATTGTATTTAGCTTTGCCACTGGGGAGAATGTCTCTCAATAATCTATACCATAGGTCTGTGTGTATCCTTTGGCCACTAGACGTGCTTTATGTCTGTCTATCGAACCATCAGCCTTGTATTTGATAGAGAAGACCCACTTGCATCCTACTGCTCTTTTTCCTTTTGGTAGTGGGACTAGTGTCCAAGTTTCATTTTTCTTCAATGCTTCCAGCTCCTCTTTTATGGCTTGTCTCCATGTCTGGTCCCTCAGAGCTTCTTCCACGTTCCTGGGTATAATGGATGAGGACAATTGGTGCGCAAACGTCTTCAATGGTTCTGATAAGGCCTGAGTACTCACGTAGTTCACTATTGGATATCTTGTCTGCCTTCCATCAATGTCCGGTGAGTATCTGTTTGGTGGTTTCCCACGATTGTGTCTATATGGAGGCACATAGTCTGCAGAGTCAGTAGTGGACGGGGTAGCTGCTGGAGAACATGCTTCACCAGGTTCGTTTACAGCTGGAACACGAGGCAAGGCGGAGGATGAGAGATGGTCGGGATCCACGTGATTAGCTTCCTGCTCATTCTCGATTTCATCATTCTCAACTTCAGCTGCTTCCGCTGCCAACTCCTCCTCAGTATTCATTGTTGTTTCCTCTGGTCTATGTGTAGTATCAAGGCCACCACTTAGTTCTGGCCCTGGTTCTATAGTACTCAGCCAGCTCCGACTTCGATTCTGCTCTTCATTCCCAAGCTCCCCCTGAAGAGAAGAAGCTGATGCTGGTCCTGAAAAAAAACTTTCTGATTCCAGAAAGGTTATATCCATAGTAATATATGTACGTCGAGTAGTAGGATCATAACATCTATACCCCTTCTTATGCGTGGCATACCCTAAAAAAAGGCAACGAATTGCACAAGGATCCAGCTTGGTACGCTGATTCTTGTGTAGATGGACGAATGCCACACAGCCAAAAATGCGAGGAGGTATTACCAGCATGGAGGGCAATGAGGTATATGTTGATAAGGCCTGCAGTGGAGTCTTGAAGTTCAGCATTTTTGACGGCATTCTATTCAGGAGGTATACTGCAGTTGACACTGCGCTATCCCAGAAACGTCTAGGGACGTGAGATTCTATCAGCAATGATCTTTCCGTTTCAAGGACATGTCGATTCTTTCTTTCAGCAACACCATTCTGTTGAGGCGTTTGTGCACATGAGGTTTCATGTATGAGGCCTGTATGTTTGAAGTATGCCTCGAATTTCTTGTTAACATATTCACCTCCATTGTCTGTTCGGAGAACTTGTATCTTAGCTGAGAATTGGGTTTGTATCATTTTGTGGAAAGCCTGAAATGTATCAAAGACATCATCTTTGTGTTTCATCAAATACAACCACGTCATCCGTGTGCAATCGTCAATAAACAACACAAACCACCTATTTCCAGATGGAGTGATTATAGGTGCAGGGCCCCAAACATCAGAGTGAATTAACGTAAACGGAATGCTATTTTTATTCAAACTTATTGGGTACGATGCTCTATGGCTTTTTGCTGCGATGCAAGTTTCGCACTTCAAGTCAGAGAGCTGAATGTTTGAAAACAAATCTGGAATCAAATGTCTTAAATAGCCAAACGAAGGATGTCCTAGTCGACGATGGAGCAACCAAACTTGTTTCTCCTTGCTGCTTGTCGTATGATTGACTCTGCCAACACTAAGATCATCCAAGTAGTACAGCCCTTCTCTTTTAGTACCACGCCCAATAATCTTCTTCGTGAGAATGTCCTGAAGAAGGCAGAATGTAGGGTACATTAACACTACACAATTAAGATCTTTAGTAGCCTGACTTACAGACATTAACTTGTTTGAGAGAGATAGCACAAGTAATGTGTGTGGGAGCGAGAGGGATGAGGACAACTTTACAGTTCCAGCTCCTGTAACTGGGTATGTTACCCCATTTGCATTTGCAATACACGTTCTTCTAGGTTTAGAAGTGTGAGAAAGATCACAAGCATCAAACGTCATATGATCTGTTGCCCCTGAGTCAATAATCCAACCACCAATCTCACAGGACGTAGAACTAACAAATGCACTACCATAGTTACCTTGATGGTGTTGTTCGCAAGAGTCATCCAGTACCTCATCTTGGGGAAGAAGGGACAGCTGGGTTTCTCCCAAGGTTATGGCAGCACGTCCTGTGTTTTCCCTTGGGGCATTTCGTTCGCGTTTCTTCTTTTTCTGATACTCCTCCCACCAATCCGAGTACCCAATTAGTTCAAAGCAGTCATCTTTGGTGTGCTTGGGATTTCCACAGTGAGTGCATTTCCCTCCAGTGGTTTGGTTCTTGGATTTGGACGTTGTATTCAGTCTCACCCCCGCCTTGCTCCCCTTAGATACCATCACAGCACTTGTTGAGGTATCACCATCTGAGGCCATTACTGCTTGTCGAATGTCCTCCCGTCTGACATACGCATAGGCTTGCTCAACTGTGGGAAAGGGTTGTAGTTGCAACACATCACTCCGGACGTTATCAAGTCGATCATCCAGACCGTCTAGGAAGGTGTATACTCTATCCTCCTGCAAGTTCACATTGTATTGTCTAATATCGTCAGGACATTTCATGGGATTGGGGCGACGAAAATCAATTTCTCTCCATAATCCCTGCAAGTCATTATAATACTTCTCAATTGGTCCACCTGTTTGTTTGGTGTGAGTCACCCTCCGTCGAAGATCGTATACTTGTGAAGTGTCTGCTCCATCAAAATACGTTGTAGCAATCGCATCCCATACTTGTTTCGCTGTCAGGAAACGGATAAAGTTACTTACCAGGGATGGATCCATCGCATTAATCAGCCATCCTTTGACTATGGCGTTCTCTGTCTGCCATCTTCGAAACGAAGGGTCTGTCTCCAAGGGTTGAGGTAAATCACCGTTGATATACCCCAGTTTGTCTTTCCCCGAGATGTACATCTCGACCACCTGGGACCATAGGGCGTAGTTGGAGCCGTCCAACTTAACACCAACTGGGATGACCAACGGTTCAGGTGTGAAGGGGGTAGCTTTACTTAAAGCTTCGGTCAGTTTCGTAGTCCAGTCTCCAAGACTGGACTCGGTTAGGTCGGTTGATGGGTTTCTGAAGTGGGCTTCCATGGTGTTTGGCTTGGTTAATTTTTTTTCGGTTGGTTGATTTGTGAAGCAGTAATCCTGCTCTGATACCATGTAGGACATAGAGTTTTGGGAATATTTTCTCTACTCTTTTCATTACGTACTGTTAATACATATATACATCTCCAGAGCTTTATTTGATAGACTATAGGAAGAGTTTGCTTTAATCTAGACTTCTACACAGAGCATACATGCAGCAACATAAGAAACTAAACTTCATCTACAACACACGCCAACAATGTTGCCAAGAGAGAGTTCAGTTTCTAGCATTTTATGAGGGTCAATCCAATGGCAGTAACTACAAGCGTGGAGGGAAGTCCAAACATAAGGTGCTTCCAGAAGGTCAAGTTGTACTCGAGCTGTGGAGCACGACGAGCCTGCTCGCAGACTATCAAGTTTGCAGCGGATCCTAGCAGGGATAGGTTCCCAGCCACGGTGCTGACCCATGCCAAAATAAGCCATGCCTTCTTCTCAGAGTCTGTGGAGATTGCAGCTGCTGATGCTGCCACATTTGGTCCAAGCAACAGAACTGTGGACACAGAACACTCCATGTTAATACATGTCAGGGCTAAGGTTGCTCTTATATGTATCGGTAACTATTGCTCTAAAACTGGTGTCAGCTTGTGTGATCACAGCGTGTATTGTTATTCAAATATAAAAGCAAGCAATTCAAGAAGTCTGCAAATGAATAATGCAAAATTTCCCTTGTAGTGAATGATTACTCGTGTTGAACTGAAAAGGGATTCCTGGCTAGGACTTGATCCGACAAACAAAAGCACACCAGATGTAACACCATTTGGACGTACAAGTATATCATAAAGAGCTTTCGAGAAGCAAAGCACAAACATACCAGTTGGTACATTTGACGCCAAATTTGACAGCACAAGTATGATGACGGAAAGAACTGCTAGCCCGCTAGCAGTATTGATCTTGGAATATGGCTCCATCAAGCTCCACATAGTAGTTGGGATCCCAGTTTTGTTGAACCCTTGGACTGTAATAAACATCCCACAAAAGAAAACTAGAAGAGAATATGACACCTGATCCAAGAAAACAAACAAACAATCTAGTTCAGATAACATATGCTACTTTATCATTATGCTTGTCAATTTTGATATCTCACCTTTTCCAAGGAAGGCCGAGCATCCTTAAAATCAAGAACTATAAGTGCAAGTGCAGCAGTAACTGCAGTCCAGGACATATTCAGACCACATAGTAAAGCAATCAGCATTCCTACAGTAACAGGATAAACACACAACTTCCACAATAACCTTTTCCAACTTGTACTAGATTTTTCCCTTACTTCACGATGTTCAACAAGGTTTCTTGATGGATCCATTGATGGAATCCTACCAGATAGTTCATTTTCTTCCTTGCTCGGTGAATGTGCATCGCCTGGGACCTCATTTTGCTCATTTTTGTGACTTGTTGGCTCAGAAATCTCAATCTCAGTTGAAGTTGCTCGGTTTCTGAGTGTTTCAACATGAGATGCATAACCACTCTGAATAGAAGGACTCTTGATGTTATCAGATTCAATTCTTGAGCTCTGTACATGAGTGCCCGGCGATGGATAATGTGACATCGTGGCAGGTGAAAACTTATGAGAACTTACATCCTCATCGGCTATAACTTCAGCCATTGCATCTTCTTCATCCTTCTGGACCGATAACAACTTCCAATACCAGCAGAGAAGAAACAATGCATTCACAACGACCCCAGTGAGCATAGCAGGGAGAATTCCAAGGAGAAAATCCCCAAAAGAAATTCCACTCTGCATTGCAATGACAAGGTTTTGGGGATTCCCAATTGGAGTTGCAGCAGACCCAATGTTAGCACTTGAGGCAAGAGCAAGCAGGAAAGGATGAGGAGGTAGGTTATGTTGCCTTGCAATTTTCAGTATAAATTCAGTCAAAACCACACAAGAGGTGTCATTAGTAAACAGAGCACTTGAAATGGCTGTAATCACGCAAATGCGACAAAGTAAGTCCTTAGGTCCTTTACTTTTCCAAGCAAGCAATTTCCCTAGATATTTGAACATATCTGCTCTCTCTAGATAAACACTGACGATCATTGTTCCAAATAACAGGCCAAGGATAGGGAGATCGATTGCTTCATACGCTTGATCTGGGGAAATAACTCGGAATAACACCATGAGCATGGCCCCAAGTAGGGATCCTGCTGTCCTTCCCACCGGAAGAAAAGGAATGGCTGGGAAAACTGCCAACACCCAGAAGACTGCAAAGGCAATTGACCCCAGAATCACTTTGGAGATTGATGCCAGTGCCATTTTTCGTGCAGCTCAGCAGAAACAATACTTATTGTAGAACATAGAAAATTGAACTCATAATGTCTTTCCACGACAAATACGGATGGAAGTCACCTCACCTGAACCTGCTCAGTCTTCAAAGTAAAAGTTCACGATGAGAAAGATGAGACGAGCCTGAAACAAAACTTGAGCACAAGCAAAAGTAACCTGGTTACAGGAAAAAAATTACTAAAACAATTGGAATGCAACTGCAACCAGTGCAGAAAGCAAATATCGTGCAGGTTATAAAGAGATCAGAGCCTCAACAACAGAACAAACAGACACCAAAAATGTTGTTAATCATACGCCGCTATCTGTACATACCAACATGGTGACAAGTGAAACAAAAGCCGTGTTATATCCGTCATTTAGACAGGAAAAACAGAAGTTCATGAGCTTTCAAGTTCCTGTCCGAGAAATGGCTCTGTATCATCGATTTACACGATTCCAGATGTCGAGCGGAAGTTCACAGGCAAAATGCACCAAGCTTCCCTCTCCCAACCAGTTTGATAAATCTAAGAATCCAAACAACAGTGGACCAAGTTATTAGAATTTCAGAATCTGCTTGAGCAACTTGAAACACACCTCGGCTCAGAAGACATGAAGAGGTGACGTTTCAAAGGACCCATTTGACTGCTGCATGTAAAGACGGCTCCTTTTCGAGATCGCAAGTCTGGATTGGACGAATTGGGCGCAAAGGATCCTCCTTTGGTGAAAGAGGAAGGCAGAAAAGTGGATTACACGGTGGGCAGATAGAAAGAGCTTAATCATTCGGAATTTGCTACCGGGACTTGGGAGAGATTTCGCGACAACGTCGGTTGTCATATCGCCTAGCCGATAGATAAACAATTACTGAAAGACGTGTGCTAGCGGCAGGCGTTTAAACAATCGCCACCCCACCAGTCGCCATGCTCCTGTGTGCCGTTTTTATAAAGTAGTTACCAATTACCTTATAAAACCAGTGACACCAACTCTCTTCTCTCCTCTCTCCCTCCACTTTTTCTGCCTTTTAAGCTTTCAACTAAGGTTGTTAAGATCAGGATCCTAACAAGGATCGTTTTTTACTGTACAAGATTGAGATCGTAAAATCGGATCATAGATCGTAAGATCCTACAAAAAACTTAAATTTTTTTGTTTAAATAATATAGTTTATGTAAAAGACCAATTATATTAAAAACTCAATTAAAATTTTAGTGTCATAGTAATGGTAAAACCTAATTATTGATACAATACAAGCAAAATTCAAACTTTAATAGAGTATACATCAACATAATTAATAAAATAATTAATACAAGTCTGAAAAAAATTCATGAACAAACACATTATTGACAAATAGAAAAGAGTACAATGTCCATAATTTAAATATCAATAATTGACTTCTAATAAATTTAAAATGTATAATGATTTTTTTACAGTATGTAAATAATTTAAAATTAGTAATTTTTTTCTTCTTGATGAAATAAGTTCAACTTACAGATAGGAAAAACTGATAATTTGAATATCCATTAATTGTAAAAAATATTATTATTATTATTACATTATACATACATATATATATATAATTTATAGTAATACAGTTACTAAATAATTTAAATTATGCTTTAAAAAGTTTTTATTAGACAGCTACCTTAAGTTAACAAATTTCGTCAAATTGGGGATCAAAATGAAATGTTTTTAATGAATTTAGAACCAAAATAGGATGTTTTTAATAGGTTTATGATTTAAAGAGAACATTTAATAAACTAGAGATGAAAACAGAATGAAAATCAAATGTTAGGGACCATCCATGTAATTTATCCCCAATAAAAATCAATAACCGGGTAGGATCGATAGGATCTTTCGATCCTACGATCCTAGTCGCGATCCTACTACAATCCTACCATGCCTTCGATCTTACAACGTTTTGACAAGGTTTTCTATGTTAGGATCGTAGGATCGTATGATCCTACGATCAGGATCGCGATTTGTTACGATCCTATGATCAGGATCGCGATTTTAACAACCTTGCTTTCAACACTTTCAACACTCGCTCAGCAGTAATGTCATTACTTTTTCTAGTAGAAACCAACAACCGGCAGCATACGTTTCAACTTATTGAACCTTTATAAAATGTTTCATTTGCCTCCCCAGTTTATTCATGCATATCCTAATTTTGCAATTTTCTCATTCTTTGTTTCAATACAATGAAATTGGAAGCAATACTACCATCTCTCTTATGGTAAAATTTCTTCGGCAAATCTCGATTTCTTTTGTATATTTTTTTAAAGTTAAAATTTTTGGGAAATAAATTCTAAAGTTTCCCAGTTAGAATAATAAATGTTATAGATTTCAACGCATTACGATAATACTCTTGCCTAGCAAAAAGTGTAGTCTTACCCTTAATCTTACAACTAAAGATGGCAACAGGGCATATCGGGCGTGGAGCCACTGTACCTGTTACCCACGAGTCATGGGCACCCTATAAATTATCCATCAGCGAACTGAGTTAGCTACAATGACAGATTGACGCCCGGGAGCAGCGTGAGTCCGCTTGGTAAGGGAATTGAGGTGGAGGCTGCGGGTGGATCCGAGGAAAGAGGAAGTAGAGGGGACAAAAGGGTAGTTGCGAGGGGCAAAGAAAGGGCTGGGACGAAAGTTGGTAGTAGAAGAAGTGGCGGCGGCCATTGATGTTGGCCTGGAAGCTTAAGAGAGGGGAATGGTGAAGGAGAAAAATTGGGGAAATTTGGGTAGAGGTCGGGAGGAAACAAGCAAAGAAGAAAGAACAGATGCATAAAAGATAGGGAATCGGCAGCGGCAGGATAGGTTTTAGGGTTATGTATTTGTTAAATTACACTTTGATCACTTGATTTATTTATTTGTTTCATTTTAGTATTTTTTTTTTTTGACAAGTTACAATTAAGTTATCGACAAACAAAGGAAAATTGTCACGGGTTGTGGGTGTGGCGGGTCTACCCATGAGCCAAAATCAAAATCCATTACGGGTATACGAGTGCAATTTTCACCAAATATCTGCAACCCGTGGGTCAGGTATCCACGGGTTGTGGATTTTACTTTACCCACTATCATCCTTACTTACAACCAAAATTACATATAAAATTATGGGTTTGTGAAATTATAACCACCGTATCATGTGATCATCTAAAATTTGAACCTCCAATTGTAATTTGGGATTTGTTCCTTTGAAGTTAGAATTGTGTGGGTTGTTTGTAGGTAAGCTAAGTAGAATAGCACATCTTAAAAAGAAAGAAATTGATACTACTTTTTATTTATTTGGAAAATCAGTCATGATGCGTCAGTCAATATAACACATGGTCATACTAGCAAAGCTCTTATTATTATTATTATTATTATTATTATTAACCTTGAACTCAGATAATTCTCATGTCCTCCGATATTTAATAAGTGGACATTCATAAATTGATATTAGATATTGTATAAATGATAAAAGTTACTGTATTATTCCTAAATTATCCCCAATGTTGCCTAATTATCTGAGAACTATAAAGTGCTGCATCAATTATCTTCAAATAACCCAATTGTTGCTTCAGTCGTCCTGTGGTTATATCACGTATTAAAAAGTTATAAAAGTTCAGGGAGTAGTGCACAATTAGTCCTAATACTTCAGAAAATTTTTAATTAAGTCCTAAAACTTTGCGGATATCTACTTTAGTCCTAAAATGTTTAAAACATGTGTATTGTTAGTCCTCCAATCATCAAGATTTTGTTCCCTTTTCCCGCACACCAAATGTTGGCATTTCATTATGTCAAATATGTTTCTCCACTTGCGTCTCTCCAAACACTCCCGCATGACCTTTGTACTTTTCCTGTCCGTTGTGACGCAAGAGAAGAGCTTCCACTGGCTTTTCCATAATGATCTAATGTCACATAGAGCAAACACGATGTCAGAAAGTAGGATCAAGCATGGGTTTAGAAAGTAAATTGGACGAATACTTAAACCAATGGTTTTTTTAGAGTAGCCCAGAAGTAAAGCATAGTGAGCTCAGTTAAGACCACAGCTCAGTTCAATGAGTGAACCAAAACTGAGATGTGATGTGACCACGCCAAACGAAGCTAGGGAAGTACTCTATATTGTCGAGTCAAAAGGTTGCAAACAATGAGTAATTTGTTGGAGTCGAGCGAGTTAGGCAAATCAGGCAAAAAAAAAAAAAAGATCAACAAATGAAGCAACCAGATGGACAGATTGAAAGGGGATGAAGTCGAGGTTGAATCTAAACCACACATTCTATTTTGTGTCATTCACTTAAAGAAACAAGTTAGAGGAAACATGGTGGCTATGGCAGTGGTAAGGTAGATTGAAGATGAAGAAGCTTATTAGACAGTAGGTAGAGATTAGTTATACATGTTATCATAAAAATTTTAGGGCTTAAATAGAAGGTTTACTAAGTATTAAGACTTATTGTACGCTTTCCTCCCCAACTTCTGTCATTTTTTAATGGAACTTTCATCACTTTTTAATACATGGTATAACAGTAAGATAAATAAAGCAACAATTGAGTAATTTTAGGACAATTGATATAACACTTCATAGTTTTAGAATGATTACATAACATTGAAAATAATTTAGACATGATACTTGATTTTTACCCTCGTTTAAAGTATTCCAATTTCTCGTTTGTTTTCCCCGTTAACAACAACGTCATGGTAATATATAAATAAATGCAAACTTTTTACCGCAATCAATTTCTCTGCTCTCCCTTACCACAATCTAATTTTGTACTGATTATAAAAAAAAATAATAATGTATCCTGTGATAATTCAATCAAGGCACGCATGCTTTTATGCCTCGTAATCAGATCGTCACCATTGATTCAAATGTTTCATATGTATAATCTCCGCAAGACCATTTTACTCTCTTTACAAATTTTTTCCGCCATCACTATCCACAACCACTATTTATTATTAATATCAATTAATTTATAATTTTTTATTTTTAATACTTTAATATATAAAATAAATAAAAAATTTTATATATAAATCATAAATAAAAACTTATAGTTTCTTGATATACTAATTTTTGCATGTGCTTGACGCATTTGTGCATCGAGTGCATAAATGGGCCAGGATAAATAAGGAACTTTAATAGGGTAAAATCAATCAGGGATACCCTATTTTATTTTTATGTTTTAAATGGATACCAAATATTTAAATTGTTATATCAAACTATATAAATTCATATAATCTATCTAATTAGGTACTTTCCGTCGATCTTATAGTTAACTTGAAAGCAAGGCTTCAACAGCCCTGAGAAGTAATGAGAGTTGGGGTTAGCCAATGCAGCGACTTTGGGGAAGGGAGGGGCAGGTCGGAGGAGGCTAGGGAGAGGACAGAGAGGGAGGAGGAGGAGGAGGTGATGATGGTCATTGATGGGAAAAATTAAGGTTTGGAATTATTGATTGGAAAAGTTTGAGGGTCAAAGTTATTGTTTTAAATTTTAGTGTTATTTAATGTTATATCTATATTTTCCATCCGAGTTAGCAGTGAAATCAACAGAAATAACCCAATTGAAACGCACTATATAAGTTTATGTAATTCAATAAAACAAATCTAAAAATTTGATATCCATTTAAGACAAAAAAAAAAGATAAGATGTATAATGGACTTTACCCAACTATAATAAGTAATCTACCGTGTGACAAATTAATAAAATGCAAAAATATGTATATTATGCATCATATAACCACATTAAACAGTTTACTGTTAACCCAAAACCACTTGCAAGTTTTTCTCTCTCCTCGTGAGAGTCTCCCTCTCTGAATGAAAGCTTCTCTGAAATTGGTTTCAGTTCAGTTCGCTTTTTCTAGTAAGCGGATACTTTGGGTCATTGTTAATCCCTGTTTTGTAACAAAGTGCCCTTTCAGATTTCATTTTAGAGAAGGCAGTGGTGGTTCTCTTTGAGTCGGCATTGCTCGAGCGATCTTGATTAAGAATGTTACCACCTTCACAAAATGGGAAAATTACAGCATAAGGACTTAAACTTATATGCTTTAATTTTCATCATAGTGTATGAATTGTGAAATGTAAAGTATTCAATATACACTTCCTTAAGTGACAAAAACAATGATAGCTTGGTCCTTAAGAAAGCATTGTTATATTGCCTGATTTTCAAGTAACCTATGGACTAAATTGTAAGGTTACAAAGATTGGGTACTCAATTGCACAAATTTCTAAATATGGCTATGGAAAGGACATGGAAGGAATTATGAAGAAAGGATATGGATGGAATTATGAAGAAAGAACATGGAAGGAATTAAATATATTGTTGGGGACCAAAGTGCTCAAAGAGGTAAAGTTTGCCATTTATGGCACGATGACAACTAAGGTGCTTAAGTGTCATAGATTTTTCTAAAGGTGAAAATGACTTTTGACCAAGGTTAGAAGAGGCCAAAATATGTCATTTTCTTATCCCAAATGGCTGGCAAAAACATTGACCAAGTGTGGCTTAAAGTTTGCAAAATTTGCAAATATGCCATCACTAAAGATAAATAAGGAAATAAAGCTAGAAAAAAAATCATTTTCACCCATTTTCTTCCAAAAAATTCGACCTCCACCTGCTAGCCTCATCTTTTTGAGCTCCTCCACCATCCACCATAGCCATCTTACTGCAAATAATCAAGAAAAAGAAAGAGAAAACAACCGAAGCATCAAGGAAGGCAATAACCCCTAGTTTTTGGGTTTACAAAGGATTTATTGGATTTCCAGCAAAAGGTAAGGGTTTTATCTGGGTTTCATAGTTGTTTATTGTTCAATACAGATGCCCAAACATCCACGAACCTAAGACCCTAAGCTTGGAAGAGAGCCAAGAGCTTGATGAACCAAGTTTAGGTTAAGGGGGAAATTGCACCAAGGGTTTCAACCCTACAGCTTTGGTGCTTTGTTATGGCAGTGAAATTCAGGGTTTCTAGAGCCCAAGTTAGTACTAACTAAGACCCAATGACCTCCTAAGACCAAGCAATAGCTTGAGGAGGGTTGCCATAGTGAGTTCTTAATGTTTAATTGAATGATTATGGACTAATCATAATGTGTTATTGCTGCCAGCATTTCATATGTTTGTTCCTGTGTTTGTTTGTGCATTTGGATGTGTATATTTGTGTGTTTGTACTGTATTTTTGTGTTTTAGTGTCTTTGGATTTCAGGTATATGGCTAGAGTTTGAAGATTTTATTGATAAGCCCTTACTAAGTTTCATTCAAGAAACTTAACCTCTTTCTGTCCATTTCAGGAGCACCTGAAAGAGAACATTCAGATCAATAGTTTTCGTTTGAATTTCTTTGTGAAATTTCAGGTATATTAACTTCCATATATGTAGTGATAAACTGGAAAGTTTCATGATTTTTGGAGCACAGTAGCTATTTTTAGTAATGGTACTTTCTGCCCTACGCAGCAGCTGGTCCCTTCAAGTTTCTAGAGTGCTTAGTGCTTTGTGAAGCTCTCCAAGAAGCTTAGTGTACATATTAACTAAGTTATTGGCATGTATGTAGTGCATGAATGCATGTAAATGAACTGGGTATGGTGTGTATGTAGTGTGAGAAGGATATATGAATCATTGGAGTGTAGTTTGGAGTGTATGCACAATGCTGTCCATATGGTGTTTATGGGCTGTTTTGATGGAATATTTATGAATAAGGGTTGGAAAGATTCTAAATTCAGGGAAATGGTTTCCCATGTGGCTAAGATATATATGGAACTGCCTATATTGGCTTTGTACCTGGAAATGAAGTGAATACATTTTAAGAAATTTTGTATGGGCAAAATGGTCATAAGGTGACCAGAATTTTGACTTTACACCTAAAATTTAATTTCTCCCTGTGTAGAATGAATCTTGGTATGAAATTTTGACCACATCTAGAGAACATCCATAGGTTGAATTGGAATTTTGAATTTCTAAATTTGGAGCCTTGTAGCCAAAGTTATGATATTGCAAATTTGGCTAAGTTACTGTTCATTTGGTCAGAATTTGGTAACCAAGTTCAAAAATCCATAACTTGGTCCATAGGTGCGATTTTGATGTAAAACAAAATTTATTGGTTTGCTCTAAGTCTCCACTTGATAATGGAACAAAGAAAACAAGGGGTTACATGGCTGCAATGATACAGTTTATTAGTGGAAGTTACAGGTACGGTGGCTGGTCACTAAAACTTAACAAGATTGCTTAATGTGTGGAAGACAATACTAAGAATTGTGTTAGTGTTTTTCTTCTTAGCTGCCATAGTGTGCATAAATGTAAATATGTGTGTTATGGTTTGACCAATATACATATATTTGCATAAAGACCAAGAGGGCCACTGGGTAATATAGTGAGCATTGTTCTGATGGCCTATAGAACATGCATAGCTCCTGGGAGGTTGACACATTAAATATTGTCACCGCATTTAAGCTCTCAGAGTGATAACAAAGAAGACCTGCGGGTGCTCTGAATTTAGATTGGATATCTGGCGAAAAGTGGTTTCCAGATTGGGACTTCTGATTGCGGAAGAGGTCTTGTAAGTTTAAAGTGGTTAACATTTAGTTTTGTCTCTTCCGGATTGGGGATGTTTTTGCATACTTGGGATACTAATGCAAGATTTTCTTGATTGATTTCATTACTGATTCTTTATTTTATTACTGATTTTTTATTTCATTACCGATTCTTGATTGATTTCATTCTGTGCGATTGGTTGATTCAGTGATTCTATTGTTCAGCAGTAGTATGCCCTGTCTTTCTTGATAAGTTTGATCTGCGATCTACAGGTGCTTTACTTGATATGGTTCCATTTTGTCATCATGTGTTTTACAGGTGCTCTATTTCACTACTGTTAAGGATGGATGGGGTATCAGAGGGTGACACTTTCTCCAACCTTGGATCAGATTTTTCGGAGGAGCTAGTTCTCAATCTACAGCCGGAGTTGGAAACTGGCGAACAGATAAAATCACTTGTTGGTAGGATCATGTCTGATAAGAGGTTGAACCAGAAAGGTTTTGCGAATATTCTATTGAAAATTTGGAAGAACTACGGGGTTCAAGCGGTTAATTTTTTTGATGACAAAATAGTACATTGTGTGTTTAAGGATTGTGATATGGTGGAATAAGTGCTATCTAATGGCCCATGAAACATCATGGGATGTATCTTTTCTCTCCAAAAATGGTTGCCAGCTCAAGCTTTACAGGATTTGAAGTTCACAGAGGTTCCTTTTTGGGTATAGATACATGGTTTGGCGCTCAATCTAATGACTAAGGCAAATGGTGGTATTATTGGAAAATAATTTGGAGAAGTTTTGGAGGTTGAGGACCCAGGAAATTTGGGGGAATTGTGTAGGGGTTATCTTAGAATTAAGATTAAACTGAATGCCAATATCCCTATCAAGGCTGGTTTTTGGCAACCTAAACCTCTTGGGTGTAAGAAATGGATTGCAGCAAAATATGAAAGGTTAGGGGATCTCTGTTATGCGTGTGGAAGACTTGGCCATTTTGATATAAGCTGCAAATTTGATATCACTTTTTAATACATGGTAAAACAGTAAGATAAATGAAGCAACAATTGGGTAATTTTAGGACAATTGATGTAACACTTCATAGTTTTAGAATGATTACA
Source organism: Aquilaria sinensis (assembly GCA_005392925.1). Lineage (NCBI taxonomy): Eukaryota > Viridiplantae > Streptophyta > Magnoliopsida > Malvales > Thymelaeaceae > Aquilaria > Aquilaria sinensis. Next base: position 32,769 of record SMDT01001745.1, on the reverse strand, counting down.
TAACATTGAAAATAATTTAGAGATGATACTTGATTTTTACCCTCGTTTAAAGTATTCCAATTTCTCGTTTGTTTTCCCCGTTAACAACAACGTCACAGTAATATATAAATAAATGCAAACTTTTTACCGCAATCAATTTCTCTGCTCTCCCTTACCACAATCTAATTTTTTACTGATTATAAAAAAAATAATAATGTATCCTGTGATAATTCAACCAAGGCACGCATGCTTTTATGCCTCGTAATCAGATCGTCACCATTCATTCAAATGTTTCATATGTATAATCTCCGCAAGACCATTTTACTCTCTTTACAAATTTTTTCCGCCATCACTATCCACAACCACTATTTATTATTAATATCAATTAATTTATAATTTTTTTATTTTTAATACTTTAATATATAAATAAAATAAAAAATTTTATATATAAATCATAAATAAAAACTTATAGTTTCTTGATATACTAATTTTTGCATGTGCTTGACGCATTTGTGCATTGAGTGCATAAATGGGCCAGGATAAATAAGGAACTTTAATAGGGTAAAATCAATCAGGGATACCCTATTTTATTTTTATGTTTTAAATGGATACCAAATCTTTAAATTGTTATATCAAACTATATAAATTCATATAATCTATCTAATTAGGTACTTTCCGTCGATCTTATAGTTAACTTGAAAGCAAGGCTTCAACAGCCCTGAGAAGTAATGAGAGTTGGGGTTAGCCAATGCAGCGACTTTGGGGAAGGGAGGGGCAGGTCGGAGGAGGCTAGGGAGAGGACAGAGAGGGAGGAGGAGGAGGAGGTGATGATGGTCATTGATGGGAAAAATTAAGGTTTGGAATTATTGATTGGAAAAGTTTGAGGGTCAAAGTTATTGTTTTAAATTTTAGTGTTATTTAATGTTATATCTATATTTTCCATCCGAGTTAGCAGTGAAATCAACAGAAATAACCCAATTGAAACGCACTATATAAGTTTATGTAATTCAATAAAACAAATCTAAAAATTTGATATCCATTTAAGACAAAAAAAAAAAAAGATGTATAATGGACTTTACCCAACTATAATAAGTAATCTACCATGTGACAAATTAATAAAATGCAAAAATATGTATATTATGCATCAGATAACCACATTAAACAGTTTACTGTTAACCCAAAACCACTTGCAAGTTTTTCTCTCTCCTCGTGAGAGTCTCCCTCTCTGAATGAAAGCTTCTCTGAAATTGGTTTCAGTTCAGTTCGCTCTTTCTAGTAAGCGGATACTTTGGGTCATTGTTAATCCCTGTTTTGTAACAAAGTGCCTTTTCAGATTTCATTTTAGAGAAGGCAGTGGTGGTTCTCTTTGAGTCGGCATTGCTCGAGCAATCTTGATTAAGAAGACCTGCGGGTGCTCTGAATTTAGATTGGATATCTGGCGAAAAGTGGTTTCCAGATTGGGACTTCTGATTGCGGAAGAGGTCTTGTAAGTTTAAAGTGGTTTACATTTAGTTTCGTCTATTCCGGATTGGGGATGTTTTTGCATACTTGGGATACTAATGCAAGATTTTCTTGATTGATTTCATTACTGATTCTTTATTTTATTACTGATTTTTGATTTCATTACCGATTCTTGATTGATTTCATTCTGTGCGATTGGTTGATTCAGTGATTCTATTGTTCAGCAGTAGTATGCCCTGTCTTTCTTGATAAGTTTGATCTGCGATCTACAGGTGCTTTACTTGATATGGTTCCATTTTGTCATCAGGTGTTTTACAGGTGCTCTATTTCACTACTGTTAAGGATGGATGGGGTGTGACGGAACGGGGCCCCAGTGCCCCTAATCTTGTAGGCTCTTAAGGATTATGAATCCCACTAGTTACTATTGGCTAACTATTACTCGTCAATATAAATTAAAATATGCAACTAGTTGCTTAGCCTACTCAGATTAAGTTATGCATGCTTCTGACTTGGCAATGCAACCGTAATTTAAAAGTCTTGGATTAAAACATTGCTTGAGCATTTCATTAAAACATACTAAAAACGTACCAAGTCATTGAAATACTAGTTGCTTTGACTACAAGTAACAGTTTTTGCATACATTACAACTCTAGCATGCACCCAAAAGTAACAAGATGGATTTACATCCTAATGTATCCTATTAGAGGCAACTTACTTAGTACACAAGGTACTATGTACAAGAGACAAAAACTACTAACTACTAAGATCAACTACTTGAGCCCACCTTGAGCTAAGCTAAGCTCCAAGTGTAGCCCTTCCTTAAACTTGTTCTTGTGTACTCTTACCTCTACACTGTAAAGGCACAACTTGGTTAGCACATAACTTGTACTGCAAGAAACTAGAATCGCTAGGATTCTTAATAAAATACCTGCAAAACAGAAAGCTTAGGCCTCAGCTATCACTTCAGTGATTAGGCCCGGGATTAGATCCTGCACAATAAAACTTAAGGGATGAGTACTTGAAAGTACTCAGTAAGGATTCCCTTCTTAAATACCTGCAAGGAAAAATGCAACAGATATGCAATATGGCAACCAAGCAATCAAACATGCAATTCAAATAACAACCAATCAACAAAATATAAGATATGCAATGTATGGATGTATGGTATGAAATGCATGAAATGCACACAATAAATGCACTTGGGACTTTCTGCACTCTAAGTGCCTTAATTCTTGCCGTGAGCTCAAACGGCTGAGGTACTTGAGATACTGGCCCTCGTATCCCGGACACTTTACCTCAATTAAGTCCCATCTACGGGTTCTAGAGTAGGTCGTCACCTATCTCAAACTTACCCGCCTTTACCCTTAATTTATTGTACAGGGTAGTCTTCCTATGTGGTTTAACTAGTCAAACCCTCAAGGTTTAACTCAAAATACTACTAGTGGCTCACTTACCAAACCACATGGTTCGGTTGGGATCGACTTAGGTTTTTCTCTCAATTGACCATATGTAATTGATACTCTATACGGCCAATAAAGAGTCTAAAAACCCACTTAATCCCCTTAGTGCTCATTCAAAAGCTTAAGCACTATGAATTACTTAGCCACCAAGTCACATTTCTTTATCCTTAACCACACAACTTGACTACCTCTTAAATAATGCACAATTCCCGCCTTAGGAATGAATTCTAGACCCAACCGAGGCTATGGAACGTCTTAGAATAGCCTAGGGATAGAAACCGAGAGTCTAAGTTAATCTTAGGATGGCCGGAAAACGAGGCCAAATTTGCAATTGGCGACGCGGCGCCAAAGAGTATTTGCTTCTGGCGACGCGGCGCCACCGAACAAACACTCTGTGTACAATTTGACAACTTGGCGCCGCGGCGCCAATTCATGAAACTTCTGGCGACGCGGCGCCAATGCAATTTCCTGGGTTTATGCGTCAGCGTTGTTCTTGCACACAAACTACTCAAACTCTCTCATTTCTAATCCAAACTCAATGGGTCTTGTTCCTAATTCATCCCCACACACAAAACTACCAAACCATGCATTATTTGAGCTTAATTACTTGAACCCTTACCTCAATTTTAGCCACACAAGCAAGCAATGCAACACAACTAGCTCCACAAGCTTCCTTGAGTTCCAAGTCTAAAACCAAAGTAATTTGGCACCCGAACGAATCAAACTAAGACCATTTCTAGCTCTAGAAACAACCTATAAACACTCCAAATAAACACAAGAAGCTTACCCACGAAATTTGAATCCAAAACAAGCTTCCAAAGATCAAATGAAGCAAGAACACCTCAAACAAAGCTTGGTGATCTTTCCAACACCTTGGGCACCCTTAATTTAATGAAATATTTCAAGAAAATGGAAGCTTGGGCTGTGATTTTGGGAGAGGGAGTGGGCCCACGAAAATTTGGAGTTAGTTGCAAATGACTAAGGAAGAAGAAGACTTGCATATATGTAAACAAGTCAACTTTTCCTTCTCCTTGCACCTAAGTCCACTAGCTTTCAAAAGCTTCAAATAGCTCACCAAACCCTCACTCAAAACCACTTTTCTTTGTTCTAAAGGGTACTAAAAGCTTCCCAAACTTAATTTTCTTGAACACTTTAGCCACTCAAGTTCTAAATGGCTCAAAAAGAACACTTAGTGCCACAAGTTCACAAAACTTACTAGGATGGTTCTAAAAGCTAGAATAACTAATGGTCTTGATTTAACTATGCCAAATCACACTTAGGAACTCACTTACTTAATTAAGCTTACCTTACTTGCTTATCAAGGCGCTAACTTGAGGTACTTAATTTAATAAACACTTAATTAAAGTAAAATAAACACTTACTTGATTAACCAACTAGGAGAGCTGTCACATGGGGTATCAGAGGGTGACACTTTCTCCAACCTTAGATCAGATTTTCCGGAGGAGCTGGTTCTCAATCTACAGCCGGAGTTGGAAACTGGCGAACAGATAAAATCACTTGTTGGTAGGATCATGTCTGATAAGAGGTTGAACCAGAAAGGTTTTACGAATATTCTATTGAAAATTTGGAAGAACTACGGGGTTCAAGCGGTTAATTTTTTGGATGATAAAACAGTACACTGTGTGTTTAAGGATTGTGATATGGTGGAACAAGTGCTATCTAATGGCCCATGAAACATCATGGGATGTATCTTTTCTCTCCAAAAATGGTTGCCAGCTCAAGCTTTACAGGATTTAAAGTTCACAGAGGTTCCTTTTTGGGTATAGATACATGGTTTGGCGCTCAATCTAATGACTAAGGCAAATGGTGGTATTATTGGAAAACAATTTGGAGAAGTTTTGGAGGTTGAGGACCCAGGAAATTTGGGGGAATTGTGTAGGGGTTATCTTAGAAATAAGATTAAACTGAATGCCAATATCCCTATCAAGGCTGGTTTTTGGCAACCTAAACCTCTTGGGTGTAAGAAATGGATTGCAGCAAAATATGGAAGGTTAGGGGATCTCTGTTATGCGTGTGGAAGACTTGGCCATTTTGATATAAGCTGCAAATTTGATATCACTTTTTAATACATGGTATAACAGTAAGATAAATGAAGCAACAATTGGGTAATTTTAGGACAATTGATGTAACACTTCATAGTTTTAGAATGGTTACATAACATTGAAAATAATTTAGAGATGATACTTGATTTTTACCCTCGTTTAAAGTATTCCAATTTCTCGTTTGTTTTCCCCGTTAACAACAACGTCACAGTAATATATAAATAAATGCAAACTTTTTACCGCAATCAATTTCTCTGCTCTCCCTTACCACAATCTAATTTTTTACTGATTATAAAAAAAAATAATAATGTATCCTGTGATAATTCAACCAAGGCACGCATGCTTTTATGCCTCGTAATCAGATCGTCACCATTGATTCAAATGTTTCATATGTATAATCTCCGCAAGACCATTTTACTCTCTTTACAAATTTTTTCCGCCATCACTATCCACAACCACTATTTATTATTAATATCAATTAATTTATAATTTTTTATTTTTAATACTTTAATATATAAAATAAATAAAAAATTTTATATATAAATCATAAATGAAAACTTATAGTTTCTTGATATACTAATTTTTGCATGTGCTTGACGCATTTGTGCATCGAGTGCATAAATGGGCCAGGATAAATAAGGAACTTTAATAGGGTAAAATCAATCAGGGATACCCTATTTTATTTTTATGTTTTAAATGGATACCAAATCTTTAAATTGTTATATCAAACTATATAAATTCATATAATCTATCTAATTAGGTACTTTCCGTCGATCTTATAGTTAACTTGAAAGCAAGGCTTCATCAGCCCTGAGAAGTAATGAGAGTTGGGGTTAGCCAATGCAGCGACTTTGGGGAAGGGAGGGGCAGGTCGGAGGAGGCTAGGGAGAGGACAGAGAGGGAGGAGGAGGAGGAGGTGATGATGGTCATTGATGGGAAAAATTAAGGTTTGGAATTATTGATTGGAAAAGTTTGAGGGTCAAAGTTATTGTTTTAAATTTTAGTGTTATTTAATGTTATATCTATATTTTCCATCCGAGTTAGCAGTGAAATCAACAGAAATAACCCAATTGAAACGCACTATATAAGTTTATGTAATTCAATAAAACAAATCTAAAAATTTGATATCCATTTAAGACAAAAAAAAAAAAAAAGATAAGATGTATAATGGACTTTACCCAACTATAATAAGTAATCTACCGTGTGACAAATTAATAAAATGCAAAAATATGTATATTATGCATTAGATAACCACATTAAACAGTTTACTGTTAACCCAAAACCACTTGCAAGTTTTTCTCTCTCCTCGTGAGAGTCTCCCTCTCTGAATGAAAGCTTCTCTGAAATTGGTTTCAGTTCAGTTCGCTCTTTCTAGTAAGCGGATACTTTGGGTCATTGTTAATCCCTGTTTTGTAACAAAGTGCCCTTTCAGATTTCATTTTAGAGAAGGCAGTGGTGGTTCTCTTTGAGTCGGCATTGCTCGAGCGATCTTGATTAAGAAGACCTGCGGGTGCTCTGAATTTAGATTGGATATCTGGCGAAAAGTGGTTTCCAGATTGGGACTTCTGATTGCAGAAGAGGTCTTGTAAGTTTAAAGTGGTTTACATTTAGTTTCGTCCATTCCGGATTGGGGATGTTTTTGCATACTTAGGATACTAATGCAAGATTTTCTTGATTGATTTCATTACTGATTCTTTATTTTATTACTCATTTTTGATTTCATTACCGATTCTTGATTGATTTCATTCTGTGCGATTGGTTGATTCAGTGATTCTATTGTTCAGCAGTAGTATGCCCTGTCTTTCTTGATAAGTTTGATCTACGATCTACATGTGCTTTACTTGATATGGTTCCATTTTGTCATCAGGTGTTTTACAGGTGCTCTATTTCACTACTGTTAAGGATGGATGGGGTATCAGAGGGTGACACTTTCTCCAACCTTGGATCAGATTTTCCGAAGGAGCTGGTTCTCAATCTACAGCCGGAGTTGGAAACTGGCGAACAGATAAAATCACTTGTTGGTAGGATCATGTCTGATAAGAGGTTGAATCAGAAAGGTTTTGCGAATATTCTATTGAAAATTTGGAAGAACTACGGGGTTCAAGCGGTTAATTTTTTGGATGATAAAACAGTACATTGTGTGTTTAAGGATTGTGATATGGTGGAATAAGTGCTATCTAATGGCCCATGAAACATCATGGGATGTATCTTTTCTCTCCAAAAATGGTTGCCAGCTCAAGCTTTACAGGATTTGAAGTTCACAGAGGTTCCTTTTTGGGTATAGATACATGGTTTGGCGCTCAATCTAATGACTAAGGCATATGGTGGTATTATTAGAAAACAATTTGGAGAAGTTTTGGAGGTTGAGGACCCAGGAAATTTGGGGGAATTGTGTAGGGGTTATCTTAGAATTAAGATTAAACTGAATGCCAATATCCCTATCAAGGCTGGTTTTTGGCAACCTAAACCTCTTGGGTGTAAGAAATGGATTGCAGCAAAATATGAAAGGTTAGGGGATCTCTGTTATGCGTGTGGAAGACTTGGCCATTTTGATATAAGCTGCAAATTTGATATCACTTTTTAATACATGGTATAACAGTAAGATAAATGAAGCAACAATTGGGTAATTTTAGGACAATTGATGTAACACTTCATAGTTTTAGAATGATTACATAACATTGAAAATAATTTAGAGATGATACTTGATTTTTACCCTCGTTTAAAGTATTCCAATTTCTCGTTTGTTTTCCCCGTTAACAACAACGTCACAGTAATATATAAATAAATGCAAACTTTTTACCGCAATCAATTTCTCTGCTCTCCCTTACCACAATCTAATTTTTTACTGATTATAAAAAAAATAATAATGTATCCTGTGATAATTCAACCAAGGCACGCATGCTTTTATGCCTCGTAATCAGATCGTCACCATTCATTCAAATGTTTCATATGTATAATCTCCGCAAGACCATTTTACTCTCTTTACAAATTTTTTCCGCCATCACTATCCACAACCACTATTTATTATTAATATCAATTAATTTATAATTTTTTATTTTTAATACTTTAATATATAAAATAAATAAAAAATTTTATATATAAATCATAAATGAAAACTTATAGTTTGTTGATATACTAATTTTTGCATGTGCTTGACGCATTTGTGCATCGAGTGCATAAATGGGCCAGGATAAATAAGGAACTTTAATAGGGTAAAATCAATCAGGGATACCCTATTTTATTTTTATGTTTTAAATGGATACTAAATCTTTAAATTGTTATATCAAACTATATAAATTCATATAATCTATCTAATTAGGTACTTTCCGTCGATCTTATAGTTAACTTGAAAGCAAGGCTTCATCAGCCCTGAGAAGTAATGAGAGTTGGGGTTAGCCAATGCAGCGACTTTGGGGAAGGGAGGGGCAGGTTGGAGGAGGCTAGGGAGAGGACAGAGAGGGAGGAGGAGGAGGAGGTGATGATGGTCATTGATGGGAAAAATTAAGGTTTGGAAGATTGGAAAAGTTTGAGGGTCAAAGTTATTGTTTTAAATTTTAGTGTTATTTAATGTTATATCTATATTTTCCATCCGAGTTAGCAGTGAAATCAACAGAAATAACCCAATTGAAACGCACTATATAAGTTTATGTAATTCAATAAAACAAATCTAAAAATTTGATATCCATTTAAGACAAAAAAAAAAAAAAGATGTATAATGGACTTTACCCAACTATAATAAGTAATCTACCGTGTGACAAATTAATAAAATGCAAAAATATGTATATTATGCATCAGATAACCACATTAAACAGTTTACTGTTAACCCAAAACCACTTGCAAGTTTTTCTCTCTCCTCGTGAAAGTCTCATTCTCTGAATGAAAGCTTCTCTGAAATTGGTTTCAGTTCAGTTCGGTCTTTCTAGTAAGCGGATACTTTGGGTCATTGTTAATCCCTGTTTTGTAACAAAGTGCCCTTTCAGATTTCATTTTAGAGAAGGCAGTGGTGGTTCTTTTTGAGTCGGCATTGCTCGAGCGATCTTGATTAAGAATGTTACCACCTTCACAAAATGGGAAAATTACAGTATAAGGACTTAAACTTATATGTTTAATTTTCACCATAGTGTATGAATTATGAAGTGTAAAGTATTCAATATACACTCCCTTAAGTGACAAAAACAATGATAGCTTGGTCCTTAAGAAAGCATTGTTATATTGCCTGATTTTCAAGTAACCTATGGACTAAATTGTAAGGTTACAAAGATAGGGTACTTAATTGCACAAATTTCTAAATATGGCTATGGAAAAGACATGGATGGAATTATGAAGAAAGGATATGGATGGAATTATGAATAGGGATGGCAACGGGGCGGATCGGGCGTGGAGCCACCGTACCCGCCACCCACCCGCGAAGCTTGACGGATGAGAAATGACGCCCGTGCCCGCCACCCGCGGGTCACGGGCATCCTACGGATTATCCACCAATAAATTGAGTTAGCCGCAGCAATGGATCAACGGTCGGAGCAGCGTGAGTCGGCATGGTAGGGGAACTGAGGCGGAGGTTACGGGTGGATCCAAGGAAAGAGGAAGCAGACGGGATGAGAGGGCAGTTGCGAGTAGGGGTGTAAACGAGCCGAACCGAGCTCGAACAGGCCAGGCTCAAGTTCGGCTCGTTTCATATTGGAGTAGGCTCGAGCTCGAGCTCGAGCTCGACGAGCTTTAGAAACAAGGTTCGAGCTCGGCTCGTAGTAGGCTCGAGTTCGATTTGTTAGCTCGAGAGGCTCGATATACTTGGTTCATGAGCTCGAATAGTGGAGCTCGGTTCGAGCTCGAAAAGCATAGCTGAGCTCGTTAACAAGCTCGATTCGAATTACCTAATTGCACTTAACAAAATAACATAAAACCTACATGATCAAGGTGCATCTCATCAAGCACATAACCAAGGACATTCATCCAAGTTCAAAATAAGTTATACATACTTTAAACGACCGAGCTCATGAAATATTCAAAAATAACAAATTATAAAAGTTTGTCTCAAAGGTTCACTACTTTACATCCAGACAAACAACAAGAACAAAAGATCATGAAATGTGCATCACCACCATTAACCATTCTTGAAGCCTTAGAGTGAACTCACAAAATTTGCTAAGAACCATTTCCTAAGAAATTTGCTTCTCTTGGTGGCAGTAGTTTCACTCCAAGCTGCAAAAATAAACATAGTCATGAGTAGCATTATTAAACTTTGGAAATTATGAGGATACTAAGTTACTAACAACAACATCACTCATCCAAATATAAATCAATAAAATGTAATAGCCAGGAATAGAAAGAGTGGATTGTTAAGAACGAGGCCAGAAATCATCATGCTCAAACAGAATAGCGCTTGATATAGACAGGAAACACCAAGCAAGTCGAAGCATTTTGAGCATGGACTACTGCAAGTTGATTCCACAATCATGAAATGAGAGATTTCATAAAACGAATGATGAATCCATATTCATCATTATGGAAAAGCACCTTATGTAGATGAACAGTATATCGTTCCAAACAAAAAGTGATGAGGAATTTCAGTGAAACTGAGAGGAATCCACACAATCATTCAGAGCGCATTACAAATGCCTTCATCACATCAATACACATAACATATTTTGCAACATCCCTTCAACAATAAACATTTCTTAAAGTTCATATTGAACTTTAGCCAAAAAAACAGCAGCTTTTACCAGAGAAAAGGAGCACAGTGGTATCAAAAACCAAAACTCAATCAACCAGGCGACCGTATGCAGTTACCAATAACACATCTGACTAAGGATCAACGTGAAGCATAGAGTAGATTAGCATTCAATACCTGTATAAAACCTGTCATCCCATAACTTAATCATGATGCAGGGAAACTCAATAGTAGTGCTTCACAAGCAGATAGTGATATTCAAGTGACAGAAAAATCAAGTAATGAAACATTTTCCCATTGGACAAATAAAGTGAGGAAAAAAAAACAATACCGAAACTCAGCTGGGGGTAATGCGTTTGCAACTGAGACAGGGGAGGCGCGACGGAAAGAATGCTCGACGGCACGATGGAGGGAAGGCTCGCCGGCGTGACAGACGGACGATGGAGATAAGGATCAGGCGCGTGCGACGACTCGACAACAGACGGCGCGATAGTGAGTAGATCAAGTTGCGACGGCGGACGCAGGAACCGACGGTGGAGCAGCGACAGCTGGGCCGCACGGGCGACGCCGATTCTGCAGACGATAATCGCGATTGAGCCGACGATTGAGCCGACGGTGAGTCGCAAGGCGAGATTCGCGACTCGCGAGTCGCGACTACTGAGGGTGGGTGGGCTGTGAGGGACAGTGTGGGTGAGGGCAGTCGGGACTCGAGAATTTGGAATTGAGGCAGGGAATCGGAATATAGGGATTTTAGGATTTTAGAATATATGTTATGTTTTAATAAATAAATTATATTATATCATGCTCGTTAAGCTCGATAAGAGTTCGAGCCAAACGTGTTTGGGTTCGAGCTCGATTCGTTAAGGATTCGAATCTAAAATCTGGCTCAAATTCGGGCTCGAAGCTCGTTAGGCTCGATTCGAGAATAAAAAAAAAGAGCTCGAGCTCGAACTATTCGATAAGGCTCGATTCGTTTTACACCCCTAGTTGCAAGAGGTGGAAAAACAGCCGGGACGGAGGTGGGCAGCAAAAGAAGTGGTGGCCACCATTGATGTCGACCTAGGAGCTTGAGAGAGGGGAATAGTGGAGGGGAATGGCGGAGGAGCGAAAATGGGGGAGCATAAATTTGGGCGGACGAAACAGGCGAAGAGAGAATAGATGATGGTTAAAAAATAAGGAACAAGCGGCAGTGGCAGAAGGTTTTAGAGTTATATGGTTATTAAATTACATTTTAGTCATTTGCCTTATTTATTTGTTTCATTTTAGTCTTTTATTTTGACAAGTTACAATTAAGTCATCAACAAACAAAGGAAAATTGTGAGTGGTTGCGGGTATGGCGGGTTTACCCATGGATTCATATCAAAATCCATGACGGGTACACGGATGCAATTTTCATCAAATATCCGCAATCCATGGGTCGGGTATCCGCGGGTTGCGAATTTTACCCTACCCATTGCCATCCCTAATTATGAAGAAAGAACATGGAAGGAATTAAATATATTGTTGGGGACCAAAGTGCTCAAAGAGGTAAAGTTTGTCATTTATGGCATGATGACAACTAAGGTGCTTAGGTGTCCTAGATTTTTCTAAAGGTGAAAATGACTTTTGACCAAGGTTAGAAGAGGCCAAAATATGTCATTTTCTTATCCCAAATGGCTGGCAAAAACATTGACCAAGTGTGGCTTAAAGTTTGCAAAATTTGCAAATATGCCATTACTAAAGATAAACAAGGAGATAAAGCTAGAAAAAAAATCATTTTCACCCATTTTCTTCTTCAAAATTCGACCTCCACCTGCTAGCCTCATATTTTTGAGCTCCTCCACCATCCACCATAGCCATCTTACTGCAAATAATCAAGAGAAAGAGAAAACAACCGAAGCATCCAGGAAGGCAATAACCCCTACAGCTTTGGTGCTCTGTTATGGCAGTGAAATTCAGGGTTTCTAGAGCCCAAGTTAGTACTAACTAAGACCCAATGACCTCCTAAGACCAAGCAATAGCTTGAGGAGGGTTGCCATAGTGAGTTCTTAATGTTTAATTGAATGATTATGGACTAATCATAATGTGTTATTGCTGCCAGCATTTCATATGTTTGTTCCTGTGTTTGTTTGTGCATTTGGATGTGTATATTTGTGTGTTTGTACTGTATTTTTGTGTTTTAGTGTCTTTGGATTTCAGGTATATGGCTGGAGTTTGAAGATTTTAATGATAAGCCCTTACTAAGTTTCATTCAAGAAACTTACCCCCTTTCTGTCCATTTCAGGAGCACCTGAAAGAGAACATTCAGATCAATAGTTTTCGTTTGAATTTCTCTGTGAAATTTCAGGTATATTAACTTCCATATGTGTAGTGATAAACTGGAAAGTTTCATGATTTTTGGAGCACAGTAGCTAGTTTTAGTAATGGTACTTTCTACCCTACGCAGCAGCTGGTCCCTTCAAGTTTCTGGAGTGCTTAGTGCTTTGTGGAGCTCTCCAAGAAGCTTAGTGTACATATTAACTAAGTTATTGGCATGTATGTAGTGCATGAATGCATGTAAATGAACTGGGTATGGTGTGTATGTAGTGTGAGAAGGATATATGAATCATTGGAGTGTAGTTTGGAGTGTATGCACAATGCTGTCCACATGGTGTTTATGGGCTGTTTTGATGGAATTTTTATGAATAAGGGTTGGAAAGATTCTAAATTCAGGGAAATGGTTTCCCATGTGGCTAAGATATATATGGAACTGCCTATATGGGCTTTGTACGTGGAAATGAAGTGAATACATTTTAAGAAATTTTGTATGGGCAAAATGGTCATAAGATGACTAGAATTTTGACTCTGCACCTAAAATTTAATTTCTCCCTGTGTAGAATGAATCTTGGTATGAAATTTTGACCACATCTAGAGAACATCCAGAGGTTGAATTGGAATTTGGAATTTCTAGATTTAGAGCCCTGTAGCCAAAGATATGACGTTGCAAATTTGGCTGATTTACTGTTCATTTGGTCAGAATTTTGTAACCAACTTCAAAAATCCATAACTTGGTCCATAGGTGGGTTATTGATGTAAAACAAAATTCCTTGGTTTGTTCTAAGTCTCTACTTGATAATGGAGCAAAGAAAACAGGGGGTTATGTGGCTAGAATGATACAGTTTATTAGTGGAAGTTACAGGTGCAGTAGCTAGCCACTAGAACTTAACAAGATTGCCTAATGTGTGGAAGCCAAGACTAAGAATTGTGTTAGTGTTTTTCTTCTTAGATGCCATAGTGTGCATAAATGTAAATATGTGTGTTATGATTTGACCAACATACATATATTTGCATAAAGACCAAGAGGGCTACTTGGGTAATATAGTGAGCATTGTTCTGATGGCCTACAGAACATGCATAGCTCCTGGGAGGTTGACACATTAAATATTGTCACCGCATTTAAGCTCTCAGAGTGGTAAGAAAGAAGACCTGCGTATGCTATGAATTTAGATTGGATATCTGGCGAAAAGTGGTTTCCAGATTGAGACTTCTGATTGCGGAAGAGGTCTTGTAAGTTTAAAGTGGTTTACATTTAGTTTCGTCTCTTCCGGATTGGGGATGTTTTTGCATACTTGGGATACTAATGCAAGATTTTCTTGATTGATTTCATTACTGATTCTTTATTTCATTACTGATTTTTGATTTCATTACCGATTCTTGATTGATTTCATTCTGTGCGATTGGTTGATTCAGTGATTCTATTGTTCAGCAGTAGTATGCCCTGTCTTTCTTGACAAGTTTGATCTGCGATCTACAGGTGCTTTACTTGATATGGTTCCATTTTGTCATCAGGTGTTTTACAGGTGCTCTATTTCACTACTGTTAAGGATGGATGGGGTATCAGAGGGTGACACTTTCTCCAATCTTGGATCAGATTTTCCGGAGGAGCTGGTTCTCAATTTACAGCCGGAGTTGGAAACTGGCGAATAGATAAAATCACTTGTTGGTAGGATCATGTCTGATAAGAGGTTGAACCAGAAAGGTTTTGCGAATATTCTATTGAAAATTTGGAAGAACTACGGGGTTCAAGCGGTTTATTTTTTGGATGATAAAACAGTACATTGTGTGTTTAAGGATTGTGATATGGTGGAACAAGTGCTATCTAATGGCCCATGAAACATCATGGGATGTATCTTTTCTCTCCAAAAATGGTTGCCAGCTCAAGCTTTACAGGATTTGAAGTTCACAGAGGTTCATTTTGGGGTATAGATACATGGTTTGGCGCTCAATCTAATGACTAAGGCAAATGGTGGTATTATAGGAAAACAATTTGGAGAAGTTTTGGAGGTTGAGGACCCAGGAAATTTGGGGGAATTGTGTAGGGGTTATCTTAGAATTAAGATTAAACTGAATGCCAATATCCCTATCAAGGCTGGTTTTTGGCAACCTAAACCTCTTGGGTGTAAGAAATGGATTGCAGCAAAATATGAAAGGTTAGGGGATCTCTGTTATGAGTGTGTGTGGCAACGTGCGGGTCGTTTTCGGGAGTCGCCACCAATCGGTTTTCGCTCAGGTCGATTGGATACCTAAAATATGGTCTGCAAGAGTTCGGGGGTTCGGGAGTACGGTTACGCTAAAACAATTTTGTTATAGCGCCCAAAATTGGCACCTTAGTTGATTTTAATTTTGTTTTGCTTGCTTTTAAATAAAATTTAGTGAATTTTCAAAACAGAAATTTTAACTGAATTAGTCGGATGTGGATTTTTAAATTAATAATGGACTTTAAAATCTTCGGTAATTAATTTGTATAATTTTTTAGTAAATTTGATATTTCCGAACCATAGACTCTGCCGAGTCACCTGGACACGGAATTCGACAAAATTAAAATTAAATATCCATATCAAAAATTCTGCCGAATTATTTGAATATGGATTTTTATCTTTCTATTTAATTTAATTAAAATTTTGTATTTTTCCAAACCGTGGATCCTGTCGGATCATCCGGATATGGAAATTAATTTAATATTTTAATTTATTGTTAATTATTTAAATTTTTAATTCTTACTTTTTTTAATTAAATTAATTATTAATTTAATTACTAATTTAATTATTAATTTTATCATAAGTTTTTTTTTATGAATTTTTTTTTTTGGATTTTTAATGACTAATTTTAATTTTTAATTTTTTTTCTCTTTATATTTTCTCTTTTGTTCTTTTCTTGCTTTCTTTTTCTTTTTTATTCTTTTTTTTTATTGTTTTTTAGTGAAAAATCTTTTTTTATTTTTAAGTAATTACTTAATTTATAAAGGAACCAAAAAGTAATTATTTAATACCAAGATTTTTTATTTATTTAATAAAGAAACCAAAGAGTTATATAATTTAAAAAAAAAATCTTGATATTCATATATTTTATTTTATTTTTGTTCTTTTTGTTTGATAAAAGATAAACCAAAAAGTAATTATTTAATTATCTAATATCAAGATTTTATTTATTTAATAAAGAAAACAAAGAGTATATATATTTTTCTAAAAAAAAACAATCTTGATTTTGATATATTTTGTTTGTGTTCTTTTTGTTTGATAAAAGATTTTTAAATAATTTTCTAATTTATAAGTCTAAAAATATATATATAAGTTGATAAGTCTAAAATATATTTCAAGAGAATTTAATTCTTTTCTATTTATTTTTATTATCTTTATTTAAAATCATTTGACTATGATTTTATTTGTTTGATAAAGGAACCAAGAAGTTATATTTTTTATTATTTTAAAAGAAATAAGTAAAATATACTTCTTTTATTAAGAAAAGTTTTGTTTTTTTTTCTTATTTTTTATTCTTTTTACTGGATAAAAAAAAACAATTTAAAGTAACTATCTAAAAATTAATTTTTATTTTTATACTTTATTTAAAAATATATATATATATATTTTCTCCAAACCATGGATCCTGTCGGATCATTTGGACATAGAATTTAATTTAAGTTTTTTTTTATTTAATTAAATTATTTTATTAATTTTTAGTCATAATTTTTATTGGATTTTTTAATAATTTTAATATTTTTATTAATATTTTAATTATTTTTATTTATTATTACTTTAAAATAAAACTATATTTAAATAGAAATGATTTTTATTTTTTTTTTTTGGGGAATTATTTAATTATGATTTTTAATAATTTTTAATAAAAATGAATAAAAAGTTGTTAAATCTTTTTAAAAGAAATAAATAAAAATATGTGTTCCAAAAATAATAGAGGATGGCTGGCTTTTGTTAAAAATTGATTTTTTGTTAGCCCTAAAAATAAATGGAATAAAGTTAAGAAAAATTCTTCTTTTAATTTTTTATTATTTACTTTTTTATTTTATTTATTTTTTTATGGCTAAAGGTGAAATAAGTGAAACAAGTTTAACCATAAAATAAAATTTGTCATAAAGTAAATAAAGGAAAATTAAATGACAATAAATAAATAAAGTAAAGTGGAGGTTTTCTCTGTTTTTTTTTTTTGGTTTGGACATCCATTTAAAAGGTGCATAAATTAAATAACACATGCAAATAAATAAAGAGAAAGCACATAAAGTAAATAAAGGAATATTAAAAGATAATAAATAAATAAATAAAGTGGGGCTTTTTGGCCATCCACTAAAAAATAAATAAATAGGAGGTATAACCTTCCATGAATAATAATAATAATAATAATAATAATAATAATAATAAAAGTTAGTTGTTAGTAAAGTTAATTGTTAATAATAATAATAATAATAATAAGAGTCAGTTGTTAGTAAATTTAGTTGTGCAAAAATTAAAGATTAGTGACTTATAATAATAATAATAATAATAACAATAATAATAATAAAAGTTAAAGATTATTGTTAATTCTGCAGAAATAAAAAAAGGTTAGTGACCAAAATGAAAGGAAATGAAAAGATGAGGAGTTAAACAGGGGTTTTACCTTTAAAAACAAGTTTTGAATTCGTCTGTTGCAGGATCGACGGCGACGGCGACGGTACGAGGCGACGGCGACCAAGGGAGGCGACGCGGAGGAGCTGGCCTGGGTGCGACGGGCGGTGGCTGAGCGCAGCAAGGGAGGGGTCGCAGCAGGAGAGGCGTGGCTGAGCGCGGAGAGATGGGGCAGAACGCGCGGGAAGGAACACGGCGGAGGGAGTACAGCGGGAGGGAGCACGGCGGGAGTACGGCGGCGTGAGCACTGCGGAGGGGCGCGACGGCAGGCGACTGGAGGGGGGAGACGCGGTGGTTGGCGAAACGGCAAAGGGCTGGAGGAGGAAGGAAAAAAAACGGTGAACGGCGGGATGGAGGGACGGCGTAACTGGACGGCAAAGGAGGATGGGGAAACGGTGGGCTAAAAGGGAGAAAAGGGAAGTTTTTGGCTTTCTGGAAATAGGGAAGAAAGGCCAGGGACTAATACTATAGTTTTCGCTTTTTTTAAAACTGAGCTCTAAACTTATTAACTTAACTTAACAAAATGCCCCTCCCCCAAAACTACTTAATTTAATCTTCTCTTTGTATAATAAATTAATATTAATTTTTTTAATTATTATTATTATTTTAATTTTTAATTATTATTTCTTTAATTAATTTTTATTTATTTTTTTTAAAAAAAAGGGGTTCGGACGAAATTGGGTGTCAACAGCTGCCCCTCTTTGCATGCTTCATGAGACACGATGTATGCAAAGTCATTATCAAATTTCGTCCGACTTAGCTAGGCATTGAGAACCTTCTCGCCGCCTAAATCTTGAGGTTAAGGAATCCTCCTTAGAACCTCTACGATAGGAAGCTTCCTACCGTTTGAAGAAAAGTTGATTGATTGATAGAGACTGAGGTTAAGGAACTCTCCTTAGAACCTCGGCGATAGGAGCTGTCCTATCGTTGAAGGAAAATTGATTGATTTCGAGGCAAAGGTTCCATCCTTCAAAACCCCGGCGATAGGAGCAGTCCTACCGTTGAAAGAAAATTGATTGATTTCGAGGCAAAGGTTTCATCCTTAGAACCCCGACGATAGGAGCAGTCCTACCGTTGAAAGAAAATTGATTGATTTCGAGGCAAAGGTTCCATCCTTAGAACCCCGGCGATAGGAGCAGTCCTACCGTTGAAAGAAAATTGATTGATTTCGAGGCAAAGGTTCCATCCTTAGAACCCCGGCGATAGGAGCAGTCCTACCGTTGAAAGAAAATTGATTGATTTCGAGGCAAAGGTTCCATCCTTAAAACCCCGGCGATAGGAGCAGTCCTACCGTTGAAGGAAAATTGATTGATTTCGAGGCAAAGGTTCCATCCTTAGAACCCCGGCGATAGGAGCAGTCCTACCGTTGAAGGAAAATTGATTGATTGATTTCGAGGCAAAGGTTCCATCCTTAAAACCCCGGCGATAGGAGCAGTCCTACCGTTGAAGGAAAATTGATTGATTGATTTCGAGGCAAAGGTTCCATCCTTAGAACCTCTACGATAGAAGCAGTCCTACCGTTGAAGGAAAATTGATTGATTGATTTCGAGGCAAAGGTTCCATCCTTAGAACCTCGGCGATAGGAGCAGTCCTATCGTTGAAGAAAAATTGATTGTGGCTAAAGAGCTTTCCTTAGGACCTCGAGTGAAATTTATATGAAAGTAATTGAAATTGGAATAATTTTCTTCGAAAGTGTGAATTTTCATAATAGGCGAGTGCAAAAATTTAGACTTCGATAAAATGAGTGAATCTTGATAATGACAATAACATTGACAAATTATGTAAAGGGAACGGATGTTTGGAATCAATATCCAAGGTTTCATCTAATATTTTCTTCAGAAAATATAGATTCTTTTGACAGATATGTCATCCAAATAAGGTTGAAGGTTAACTACCCCAAAATGTCATGACTAGTAGACCTAATAGGATGCGTCTCAAGAGCAATAAAAATTACTCTTTACTCAGCCATTCCAAACTAAAGGCTTTGTCCAATGGTTTTAATATCAGCATGAACGAAACTATCTTACAAGATAAAAAAATGAAGAAATTCCCTGAAAAGAAAAACTGAAACACGAAAGAAAATAATGATAATAAAACTAAAGGACAAGAAGAACAGATCGGATCGCTTTACCTTCCACAATACTTCAACAGGGTGAGTAGAGGACGATTATGGGATTGAACTGGTCGGGAAAGACTGTCGTGTCCAGTCTATCTGAATCATTGCTGGATCTGGTTCAGGAACAAAAGCTTGCATTTTATCGAGCAATTCTTCAGCAGTTTTTGCGGATATTAGGATTTGTCGTGCCACTCTTGATATGAAATTCTTCTGCACTGCATAATCTACAAAATCTATCAGACCTGTAAAGAAATTGTTAACATTCAAAAGCCCAATGGGTTTCTGGTGCAAATTAAGTTGGGCCATGGAAGCAATTTGGAAGACTTCTCCCAAAGTACCAAAACCACCTGGTAGAGCGATAAAAGCATCAGCATTAAAAAGCATTTGTAACACACGCTCTTGCAAGTTTTTAACCACTAATTCTTCTCCAATCGTGCCCCCAGAAACAAATTTCAGAGGTCCAGGGATAATGCCCAGAACTTGGCTTCCTCCTAGAGATGCTGCTGATGCTACACCTCCCATTAATCCGACACTACCTCCTCCATAAACTAAGTGTATTTTTCGCTCAGCTAATACCCTACCTAAATGGTTGGCTGCCTTTAAGTACTCTTCATCTTTTCCAGGAAAAGCTCCAGAAAATACACAAATAGAGTACTCTTCATCTTTTCCAGGAAAAGCCCCAGAAAATACACAAATACTTCGGGATTTACGAGTTGAGGTTTCCTCCATTCCTATCCTTACCCTTGTGAGAAAAGAGGATATATTTATAGAGATGAAGAGATAAGGCAATAATTTTATTTTCAAGAATGGATACATTATTGCTAGCTATTCACAGTAGTCACGAGTATGACTCTGGTCAGGTATGGGTACACTATCGTTAAAAGAGGAGGAAAATTTTCAAAATAGCTGCTAGCATGTACAGTAGTCACTACTGTAGCTTACGTGAAGCACGTAAAGGGGGGCAGCTGTTGACACCCAATTTCGTCCGACTTTCATTAATAGAAGGATAAATTTTCAAAAATTTATACAGTAAATGACTGTAGCTCACGTCAGGAGTAGGTACATGATCGTCGGAAGAGAAGGAAAATTTCAAAAGTGGCAGCTATATACAGTAGTCATGACTATGGCTCATGTCAGGAGTGGGTACATTATTGCCAAAAGGGGAGGAAAATTTCAAAAGCGACAGCTAGCATGTACAGTAATCGTGACTTTGGTCCACGTCTTCCACTGGCCTTGTGTCCAGTAACGGCTTTAATGCCTTCTATGAATCGGCGATTTGGATCCCATCTAGTTTTCTCACAAACTGGCAAACAGGGTCGTTTAAAGTCAGATTCCCAAGACTGTAACGATCTCGTTCTTTTTGGAAAGTCATCCATAAACCGACAATCTCAAATTGCACCATTCCGCAAGAGTGCGCTTCAAGAGTCTCTCGGATATCCTCCAGAGATTCCTTACGCAGGCCATTCTTAATGAATTTTCTTCTATCTTCACGATTTCTGGTGATCATCCCTGAAGAACGACATTTATTGCCGCAAATCCACCATCCACAATTATGACAGACGCCTAGCCTCCTTGCTCTTCTCTTTTTGGCATAAGCGCTTTTACCAAAGCCGGGCATACGGGGGAAGAATGCATCTGGAACTTCACCAGCCGAACGAACCTTAGCTTCGATTAGCCACCGCACATTATCAGGAATGCCTTTGTGCATAAATACTCTGAATCGTTCACATCTAGCTTGATAAATCTTTTTAAGAACATTTATTGGGAGGGAAGGAAAATACTTTCGTAGGGCGGAAAGAGAAGACTCCATTGATGAAGGAGGCATTTAAGAGAAAAAGAAAGAAATTAGTGATTGTAGGAAACGGAAATAACTGACTTTGAGAGTCACGGAGTACCGTATCCAGAAAGAAGAACATGTATTTATAGTGATGAAAGGATAACGCGTTTATTACACTTACAGAAGCAAGTACATTATTGTCAAAAGAAAAGACAAATTTCAAAATGACAGCTCATATGTACAGTAATTGTGACTGTGGCTCACATCTTCCACTGGTTTTACGTCCAGTAACGGCTTCAACGCCTTCTATGAGTCGGGGATTTGCTTCCCATCCAGTTTTCTTACAAGCTGGCAAACAGGGTCGTTTAAAGTCAGATTCCCGGGACTGTAATGGTCTCGTTCTTTATGGTAAGTCCTCCATAAATCGACTATTTCGCATTGTACTATTCCACAAGAATGCGTTTCAAGAGTCCCTCGGATATCTTCCAGAGATTCCTTACGCAGGCCATTCTTAATGAATTTTCTTTTATCTTCACGATTTTTGGAGATGTATCCTAAAGAGCGGCATTTAGTATTGCAATTCCATCTTCCGCATTTATAACAGACATCTAGCCTCTTTGCTCTTCACTTTTTGGCATAAGCGCTTTTACCTAAGCCGGGCATACGAGGCATAAATGCATCTGCAACTTCACCAGCCGAACGGACCTTAGCTTCAATTATCCACTGCACATTGTCAGGAACGCCTTTGCGTATAAAAACTCTGATTCTTTCACATCTAGCATGGTAGATCTTTTTAAGAACATTTATTGGAAGAGAAGGAAAGTACTTTCGCAGGGCAGAAAGAGTAGAATCCATTGATGAGAGAAGAATTTGAGAGAAGAGGGAAAGGAATCAGTTATTGTAGGAAACTGAAATAACCGACTTTGAGAGTCACGGAGTACCGTATCCGCTACTTAACCGGAAAGAAGAACACGCATTTATAGTGATGAAAGGATAACGTGTCGATTACACTTACGGGAGCAAGTACATTATTGTCAAAAGAAAATGTAAATTTTCCAAATATGACAAATTGTATGTACAGTAATTGTGACTGTGGCTCACATCTTCCACTGGTTTTACGTCCAGTAACGGCTTCAACGCCTTCTATGAGTCGGGGATTTGCTTCCCATCCAGTTTTCTTACAAGCTGGCAAACAGGGTCGTTTAAAGTCAGATTCCCGGGACTGTAACGGTTTCGTTCTTCATGAAAAATGCTCCATAAACCAAGAAGTTCACGTTGCACAGATCCACAAGAATGCGTCTCAAGAGTCAATTGGATATCATCCAATGAGTCCTTACTCAGGCCATTCTTGATGAACCGTATTTTATCTTCTCGATTATTGGAGATCATTCCTAAAGAACGACATTTAGTATTACAAGTCCACCGACCACATTTATGGCAGACTTGTAACCTTTTCGCTCTTCGCTTTTTGGCATAAGAGCTTTTGCCTACACCAGGCATGTGAGACACAAATGCCTCTGGGATTTCACCTGCCAGACGAACCTTAGCTTCGATTAACCACCGTACATCTTCAGGGATTCCTTTGTGCATCAAAACTCTTAATCGTTCACAGCGAACTCGGTAGATCTTTTTGAGAATGTTCATTGGGAGAGAAGGAAAATATTTTCGCAAGGCAGAAAAAGTAGGATCCATTTTCTAGGAGGAAGTAAAAGAAAGAAGGGAGGAAAGAATCAGTTATTATGGGCAACTGAGAGAACCGACTTGAGAGTCACGGAGTACCGTATCCGCCGCTTAACCGGAAAAATGGATCCTACTTTTTTTGACAATATTTTAATCTCATAGATATTTCTTATCTTTGATACTCCATTGAGTTGGCATCCATCCCGTCCTTATGAGTGAAGCCTCGATTATTGAATCCATTGCCAGCTTTCGACAAATTGTCAACGACAATATTCTTGATGTCTATTTTATCCTTGACCATGGCTATCTCTTATCTTTGATATTCCATTGAGCTGACGTCTCGTCCTTATGGAATCTCGATTATTGAATCCATTTTGACAAATTTTCAACGACAATATTTCTTGATGTCTGCCTTATCTTTGACCATGGCTATCTCTTATCTTGGATACTGCTAAGCTGGCATCAATCCTGTCCTTCCAGGTGTAGCCTCGATTATTGAATCGATTGCCAGGCTTTTGACAATATTGTCTACTTTATCCTTGAATTCCTGATGGGGCTGGGTCCAGCGTATTAACTGTGCATCCAGTGATAGATTGGTAAGAGCTGATGTCATTGAGATGTCAGCTTATACTGCTGCAATCATGCTGCGGATATGCTTTCCATTTGATCCCTGTTATGTAAAAGCCATGCATGCATGATGTGAAATGCATGAATGCAGAGCATGTGTAACTGATGGTTTTTTTTTTTTTTTTTTTGTTTTGGATCTAGTTCTTCATGTCTTTGCTTTACTGGATCCTCTTTGTAATTGCCTTCTTGGACTATCATTGAATCTCTTTATGCTTTCCAGCTCTTGTCCATTGTCTCGCTTTCCAGTTGTTGTCCATTGTCTCGTTTTCCAGCTGTTGTCCATTGTCTCAAAAGCCCAACTCTCTTAAAAAATCTCCTTTCCGTGATTTGCTTTTGAATTTTGGCTTCAATTTACTTAATGTCCACCTCATACTTTATGCCTCTCTGGATAATTGCCCCTGTTGAAATATTCGTGAGTATGATTCTTTCTTGCTGACATGGACATGTTAAGACTTCTGAAGCGATCATTCAGACTACCACCAAGGCTATCTCCAAAAGATTTGTTACTCCTTCTTCTTTGTTAGCCTATGTTCTGTGCCGCTCGCAAAGCAGGACCTCAATCTTACCTGTTTTAATTCATAAAGCTTATCAAAATAATCTACGGTCTTTGCTTTTTCTAAGTTTTAATTATTACTATTCTTCCTTCAAAAGTCACAATTTATTGCACACTTAAGGCTAGTAGGAATGTGAGATTTGAAGGAATAGAACTAGATAGAAGCGACTTTAGCATTTTGAACCTGAGAATCAAAGGCAAGCTAAAGAGAATTGGCTTTTTATTTATGGGTAAGAGAATATGAAAATCTTGGGTACAGATAGATAATGAAAGTGTAAGGGAAGAAAGCTCTCTTTGACAACTTTGATCAAATAAACTTTGGTAACCCTGTATCCACTTCTTCCCTTCTGTCCGAAAATTTCTTCATTATGCAAAGTATTTCTTTACTGAATCTGAATTTACTGGCTTTGGTAACTCTCGTCCATCCATTTCTGTCAGAATTAGTGCCCCTCCTGAAAATGCTTTCTTCACAACATATGGCCCGTCATAATTTGGTGTCCATTTTCCTCTAGAATCATGCTGAATGGGTAGAATTTTCTTGAGCACTATGTCACCCTCGTGAAATTGCCGTGGGCGAACCTTTTTATTGTAAGCGCGAATCATCCTCCTTTGATAAAGCTGCCCATGGCAGAGGGCTATCATTCTTCTTTCATCAATTAGGTTTAATTGCTCGTATCTAGCCTTGACCCATTCTGCTTCTCTTAATTGAGTATCCATTAGTACCCTTAATGAAGGAATTTCAACTTCAATGGGCAATACAGCCTCCATACCATATACCAGAGAAAAAGGTGTTGCTCCAGTAGAAGTACGGGTAGAAGTTCTATAAGCATGTAGTGCAAAAGGTAACATCTCATGCCAGTCCTTGTAAGTGACGATCATCTTTTCAACAATTCTCTTGATATTTTTATTGGCTGCTTCTACTGCACCATTCATCATTGGTCGATAAGGTGCTGAATTGAGATGCTTGATCTTGAATTGCCGGCACAAAGTTTGCATCATTGCATTATTCAGGTTCGTGGCATTGTCTGAGATGATACACTCTGGCAGCCCATAGCGACAAATGATTTCTTTCTTAATGAACCGGCATACCACCTTTTGAGTTACACTTGCATAAGACACAGCTTCTACCCATTTAGTGAAGTAGTCAATTGCCACTAGGATGAATTTATGACCATTGGAAGCTTTGGGGGTAATGGCTCCAATGACGTCAATTCCCCACATGGCAAAAGGCCAAGGTATTGCTGTTACATTAAGAGGAGCAGGTGGAGCTTGGATCTTGTTGGCATATATTTGACATTTGTGACATTTTCTCACGTGATTGATACAATCACTTTCCAATGTGAGCCAATAGTAACCAGCCCTCATTATTTGTCTTGCCATGGTATGACCACTAGTGTGGGCTCCACATATTCCAGAATGAACTTCTTCCATGATCTTTCGTGCTTCATGAGTATCTACACAGCGAAGTAGCATCGAGTCTGGGGTTTTCTTGTAAAGTATGTCAAGGTTTAAAAGAAAACCCATTGACAATCTTCGTAGAAATTTCTTGTCATTTTCTGTTGCTTCTGGTGGATATACTCGTTCTTGGAGGTATTTCTTGATATCGTGATACCAAGGCTTTCCATCCAATTCTTCTTCGATGCTCATGCAATAAGCTGGAGAATCTATTATTTTCATCTCGAACACAGGAGTATGCTCGGGGTCGCTTATCTTGTACATAGCAGCCAAAGTAGCTAAAGCGTCTGGGATTTGATTATCTTCCCTTGGAAGATGATGGAAACTTATACTGTTAAATCTTCGAGACAAGTCTAGTATAAGCTTTTGGTAAGGGATCAATTTTGAATCCCTTGTCTCCCATTCTCCATTGATTTGACATATGACTAATGTGGAATCCCCATAAACTCAGAGATCTCATACTTTCAATTCTAGTGCCATTTGGAGTCCCATAGCACATGCCTCATACTCTACTATATTGTTGGTACAAGGAAATGTAACTTTTGCTGTGATGGGGAACTGCTCTCCGATTGGAGAGATGAGTATAGCTCCAATCCCTTGTCCCAAAGCATTGGACGCTCCATCGAATGCCATTTTCCATGTTTCATTGTCTTCAGAGACTTCCTGTTCAATTGTCATTATATCTCCATCAGGAAAGTCCATTCTCATTGGCTCATAATCATCCAATGCTCTATCAGCAAGATATTCAGCAATCACACTCCCTTTTACAGCCTTTTGGGTGACATACTGTATGTCGTATTCAGACAACAGCATTTGCCATTTTGCAATCCTGCCTGATAAAGCGGGTTTCTCAAAAATGTACTTAATGGGATCAGTCTTGGAGATCAGCAATGTGGTGTTGTTGAGCATGTAGTGTCGTAGTCGATGTGCTACCCATGCAAGGGCACAACAGGACTTTTCTACTATTGAGTATTTAGCTTCATATGTGGTAAGCTTTTTACTCAAATAGTAAATTGCATGCTCCTTCTTGCCTGTCTCATCACGTTGACCCAATACGGATCCTAATGAAGAATCCTGTATGGATAAATATAGAATCAACGGTTCTCCAGATCGAGGTGGTATCAAAACTGGTGGATTTGATAGATATTGTTTGATTTTCTCGAATGCCTCTTGACATTCGTTATTCCACTCGATCGGATTGTTCTTCTTTAGTGATTTGAAAAGAGGTTCACACTTGGACGTCAATTGTGATATGAACCTTGCTATAAAGTTGATTCTACCCAGAAAACTTCTTACTTGTTTTGGAGTCTTCGGGGGTTGCATTTCTTGTATCGCTTTGACTTTACTCGGGTCAACTCGAATCCCATCCTTGCTGACCATGAAACCCAATAACTTTCCTGAAGAGGATCCAAAAGTACATTTGGCAGGATTCAACTTCAGTTGATATTTGCGAAGTCTATCGAATAGTTTTCTTAGCACTTTTAGATGCCCCCCAGCAGTGAAAGTTTTGGCGATCATGTCGTCTACATATACTTCAATTTCTTTATGCATCATGTCATGGAATAACGCGACCATGGCTCTTTGATATGTAGCACCAGCATTCTTTAACCCAAAAGGCATCACCTTGTAGTAAAAGGTACCCCAAAGGGTTATAAAGGCCATTTTTATCATATCATCTGAATCAAGTTTGATTTGATTATATCCAGAAAAACCATCCATGAAGGAAAAGTAGGAGTTTCTTGCGGTATTATCCACCAGCGTATCAATGTGGGGAAGTGGGAAGTTATCTTTAGGACTGGCTTCGTTCAATGGCCGGTAGTCCTGACAAACTCTTAGTTTCCCACTTTCTTTCTTTTCGACTGGAACAATGTTAACCACCCATTCTGTATATTCAGCGACCCCAAGAAATCCTGCATCCCACAGCTTTCAAATTTCATCTTTTACTCTTAAGATTAGATCCGGCTTTAATCTTCGTAACTTCTGTCTGACAGGCTTCGCCCCAGGTTTCAAGGGTATTTTGTGTAGTACTATGTCTGAACTTAAACCAGGCATATCTTGGTATGACCAAGCAAATACATCCACATATTCCTTTAATAAGTGGACTAATTCTTCTTTTTCTTCAGGAGGGAACAGAGTGCCAATCTTGACTTCTTTTACATTCTGACTGTCTCCCAAGTTGAATGCCTCAGTTGGTTCCTGACTTGTTGCTCTTTCTTTTTCATCTCGCTCGATCATTTTTAATAGCTCAGGAGATATTTGAAGATCTTCGTCATCCGAGTCGGTAGTGTTTACAGGATTATCAAAGTTCATTCTTTCATTATCATCAAAGAGAGTTTCAGGTCTGCATTAACCAGAGAGAAAAGAAAGAAAAGAGAAAATGGCAAGAATGAGATGGATGCAAACTGGTACTTTATTTATAGTGTGCATAAATCACAACTTTATTGGAATGAAAAGCAATAACTAAAAGGTTCACTTAAACAAAGACTACACCCTATTGATTGAACCTTTCTTTAGGAGATTTTTACTATTAGATTACTTTGAAAAGCTGTTGATTATAACAGGCAGTTCTATCGCCTCCCAATTGTTCAGCACATCCCGTGGGCTACAAGGTTGAATGAGCTCCTCATCTTCGGGTGAATCAGTGATTATTGCCTGAATCGAAAGACTTTCAAAAGACTTGTTGATGTTGATGGTCAGCGCGCCTTCATTGTCATTTTTCGGAATCAAGCCACCACTCACGAATGTTTCAGTGATGTCAGGGATATCCAGATTTCTTTCCTCTAGAGGATGCCCTGTTAATCGTGCAATCCTCTTTTCTCTCTTTTCAGCTATCGCCTTCATTTTGTCTTGCCTTGTCGGTGTAAAACCTAGGCCGTATTTTCCTTCATTTGCGGAGATTTTCAATGGCTCTGGGATTCCTTGTAAATCTTGTCCCAGACCTAACCCTGGTGAGTATCCTCCTTTCATCATGAGTTTGGCGATCATGCTACTTGTTTTGGAGATGCTAGGCACGGGTTCTTCTCTATATTCACTGACATATGTAGCATTAACAATTTCAAATGACCTGAAAGAGCAATCAGGTATATCTTCATTAACCTCGACGTATTGAGCGTCCGCAGGTCTAGATAGCAGTATGTCTTCTTCAGCAAAGACTGTGATTAACTTTCCTTCAATAATGAATTTCATTTTTTGGTGTAATGAAGAAGGAATTGCTCCAGCCATATGGATCCATGGTCTTCCCAACAGACAGGTATAAGATGGATTAATTTCCATGACTTGGAATGTGATGTGGAAGAAACAGGGACCAATCCCTATTGGTAACTCTATTTCTCCAACAACATTTCTTTTCGTCCCATTGAATGCTCGAACAATAATATGACTATTGTTGAGATATGATGGGTCTATACCAATCTTATGTAAGGTTTCGAGTGGCATTACATTTAGAGCTGACCCATTGTCGATAAGAACTCTAGCCATAATTCGATCTTTGTACTTAACCGAAATATGTAGAGCCTTAGAGTGACCCCTTCCTTCTGCTGGTATCTCATCGTCAGTGAATGTGATGAGATTTTGTGCCGTGATGTTGTTGACGAGGTGGTCAAAGTTGTTCACGGAGATATCTTGTTCAACATAAGCCTTATTCAGGACTTTGAGAAGAGCTTCTCGATGAGCATCAGAGCTTAAGAGCAATGAAAGTATGGAGATCTTTGCTGGCAGGCGGTTCAACTGCTCAACGATGCTATATTCGCTTTGCTTTATGAGTTTGAGAAACTCAGTAGCTTGTTCATCTGTTACTGCTCGAGGCATTTCTTGCTCTTTAGATGTGTTAAGAGGTCCACTTGCTGGATCCGTAACGTTCTTCTCTTGTTGGAGCTTGTTCATTTGCTCCGGAGAATAACACCGACCACTTCTAGTCATGCCCCCAACTTCTAACGGAGTTGATGTGATGTTAGAAGTGTAGTCATAGCTCCATGGAACAGTTTTGTCTGATTTGTATGGGAATGGTTTCGGAACTTGAATTCTTAAAGGCTTGAAGAGTAGGTTTTGAAATTGGTATGACTAGTGGTCTTGGCATAGCATCTTGTTCTTTAATGATCACATTCACGTCATCATCTTTATCTGACATAAAAATGATGAGTTGGGATGAGTCTATGAGTCTTTGTAGTCTTTCACGAAATTCTGAGCATTCCTGGATAGAATGACTTTTACTGTCATAAAAGTCACACCACTCCTCATCCTCGACTTCTTCATGTCCAAAAGAAGGCTTTCCCATGATGATCCCTTCTTTCACAAGGCATGAATATACATGCTTAAGAGGGGTTATGATATCGTTGACTAACTTCTTCGTCGGCCGGTGTTCTTCTATCATGTTGACTGGTTTTGCTTGATGAGGCGGTAATGGGTTGTGAGTGACGTTTGGCTCATCGAAAAAGTCCAACCACTTTGACTCGATTAATTGTTGGACTATACGCTTCAATGCTGTGCAGTTTTCCAAGCCATGGCCTGGAACGCCATCATGATATGGGCAGGTAATGTTAGGGTCATACCACCTTGGGTATGGGGGTTCCATCGGCCTTGTAGGAATTGGGCGAATAAGTTGGCTTTGGATGAGTTTTGGATACAACTCAGTATAAGTCATGGGAATTGGTGCGAAGACTTCTCTTGGTCTTGGTGGAGGCACTGGAGGAATCGGAATAGGTGGCCGTAACTGATTAGGCCTGTTGAGAGGGTAATTGTTGGGTCTATTGGGAGGATAATCATTGGGCCTATTAGGAGGATAATCATTAGGCCTGTTGGGAGGGTAATAATTGGGCCTGTTGGCAGAATAGGATAGGCGAGGTCCGGTGGCCACAGTACCCACAAGGGGAATCCCTCTTCCTCGTCCTATTTGTTGTATTTCTTCATCTTTTCTTCTGGATGGTCCTCCTCTTTTCATAGGATCACTAAAGGACTCAGTAATCTTCCCGGTCCTGATACCATGCTCGATCCTTTCTCCAGACATGACTACGTCAGAAAAATTGGTTGCCGAATTGCCAATGAGTTTGTCATAATACGGGTACTTCAGTGTCTGGACAAATAAAGTGACCATTTCTCTTTCTGTCATGGGTGGCTGTACTTGTGCAGCTAAGTCCCTCCACTTTTGAGCATACTCCTTGAAGGTTTCTTGCTTTTTCTTCTCCATATTTTGGAGAGTTTGGCGATCCGGGGCCAGGTCTATGACATGTTTGTAATTGCTGATGAAGGCCTGAGCAAGATCATTCCATGTTTTAATGTTTCTTGGACCTTGACTTAGATACCACTGTAATGCTGATTTTGTGAGACTTTCCTGAAAAAGTGCGATCCACACCTTTTCATCTTTGGTAAGTGGTTGTAGTCTTCTGAGAAACAAAGTGATGTGAGTGATGGGATCACTCGTTCCATCGTATTTTACGAAATCTAGCACCTTAAAGTCTGAAGGGATTACGACGTCTGGTACTAAGCAGAGGTCATCCACTGAGAGAAATCCGAATATAGTACCTCCTTCAATGGCTCGCAGTCTCTTTTCTATTGTTTCGAGTTTTTGAGATTCTGCTTCTTCTTTTGGTAACATCTTCTTCTCTTCATGTGCAGTGTCTTGTTTCAGGTGAACACTAGCAGATGGACCTGGTTCCTGAAACAGGTTTTCTTGAACTGAGACTCGTTGTGGGGTGAATCCCGGAGGATAAGTGGGATCTTGTGCTTCTTTGATGGGAGCTTGAGTTGCTTTCCCCTTGATTAGTTCCATCAACTGTCTCATCTGTTCTGCCATACTTTCTATCTTGGATTCCATCTCCATGAGACGTCCTTCGGCTTGTTCTGCCATTAATCTTGTTTGGAGCCGAGTTGAATATCGGTGTTGAGGTCCAATTTTACCCTTTTAAAGGAATATTTATTTTATTAGACTCTACATGTATGTGATTGATGTAATGGATGCATGCATGCAATGAGTGAGTTTGATTATCCACTATCGTGGAACTTCAAGACTTTTAGTTGTTATTTAGAAAGATCAAAAGTTATTACAGTTTAATGCGTGGTTTTGATGCATGAAGAAAAATTGCATAAAACAGAAATACAAGAAAAGAAAGATAAGATTATTAATAAGTTAAATAGCAAGTAATAACTTATGAACTATTATGGAAAAATGAGTTAAAACCATAAATATAAGACACGAAGAAAATAAAAGTGTAGAGCAACATAATAGCATAACAAGGACATGCTTATGGCGTTAGTAAATGGGAGGAATACTATGGTCAGTTTCTATGGTTAAGTGGGGAGTTCTATATGCATAGGATGGTTTATCAAAAAGGCCAGGGATAGTTCCCGAATCCCATCACTAAATTATAGTGACAGCCCAATTCCTTACCCTCGAGGGTTTATGTAAGGAAAGGATTAATTCAAGTCGTAGCTTTTCATGGGCCCATGTAGAGACTATCCGTCTCAGGAGGCAGTACACTACTTTGCTACTTTGAAACCGGTGAAGGCTTGGAGACCATGGTCTCACAAGGACAACAACACCAATTCCGCTTTGAAAGAACGTGTTCGATTTGAGGAAGCTCGGGTATAGAGCTTCATGTCGTGAATGCATAATGCATGTTTACTCTAAGTAAAATATAGCACGTAAATCCACATAAAAATAAGCAAAGCAGAACAAAATAAATCAACTTTTAGGCTTGACTCACTAACTAGAGGTCCCCAGTGGAGTCTCCAAGCTGTGGCAACGTGGGGGTTTTGGGGGGAGTCGCCACCAATCGGTTTCGCCTAGGTCGATTGGACACCTGAAAATGGTCTACGAGAGTTCGGGGGTTCGGGAGTATGGTTACGTTAAAATAACTCTATTTTAACGCCCAAAATTGGTACCTTAGTTGATTTTAATTTTTGTTTTGCTTGCTTTTAAAATAATTTCAGTTAATTTTCAAACCAGAAATTTTAACTGAATTATAGTTAGATGTGGATTTTTAAATTAATATGATTCTTCAAAATTTTGGTAATTAATTTGTATA
>SMDT01001744.1:0-70563 GCA_005392925.1 Aquilaria sinensis | reverse complement strand
AGAGAGAGAGAATGGATTCTCAAAACAAAACGAAAACAAGTAGTCGTAGTAGTAAGAAATCCATTCCTCAGGAGGATTACGTATGTATTTGAGGGCTGCCGTCTGATGGGTGAAGGGCCACGCGGCTAGTAATCATCGGCTTCACCTGTTGACAAGGTAAGGGCAACTGCCCTTAGAAACCAGCCACCACCTCCAAGGTAGGGCCTCATAATCAGAATTTTATCCTTCATTATCGGTGTTATACCTCTCATTAGATCCATTAAGAAGCCGGATTATTAGTTTTGGTACTGTACCAAAATAAAGAGAAAGAATAAGATGTCAAACAAATTAATCGCAATTCCTACACTATTAGTTGAAGGACATTTGAGACCAAGAAGAACAAAATTCTAATTTCTATTTCATAAGCTTAAATATCTTACACACCATGTACAATCATTTGAGATTAGAATCTTTTTCTAATAAACAAAGGGTGAGCAAAATGCTGCATTTGTAGGTTGTTCTGGAGTCTCTGTTATGTCGCGTGCAAGTGCTATAAAATGAAAAAATTAAGACAAGGCATCGCAAAAAGATTACATCAAAAAAGAAAAGGTGAGAAAAAAACAGCTTCTTTCTTACTCTATAATTTGATAAAAGAGCTTATAACGTATCCTTGATGAAGGATGAGTAAAAAAGGAAAAGAAAAACCTACTAGGAAGATTGAATCTTTGATTTTATATCAAAGTCAGAAAAAATGGTCGGTGGAAGTAATAGGTAATTCCATTATAACATAAACTTAAAAACTTTAAAACATATCAGATCAAGTTGTGAACGTTATAGAAGATACAATATAAAAAATATAATTTCTCCAAATTCAGGGCAGCAATTCTACCCATTCAGATTAGCGTGGCTCCACTATTATTTTATACATAGATTGAATATTCTTGATTAAAAATTTGGCGAACATGCATCAATTCAATGGAAGATCATATCCTTCGGTATTCAGCAAGTGCCCATATAGGAAAAATGTTCCTATATGTTGTGTAGTGTGACATGCAGTTCCTCATGTAAGCTCCACATATTTCCTAGAATAGTTAAATATAAGAAAGTGATAAATAATCAATAAAATGCTTTTGATCACTATGAAAGACACATATAAATCCAGTTAAAATAACAAGGAATTAGTTGTTTTATTCGGAAATTGGCAAATGTAGTATTGTTACCTGCTGAGGAAAATCTCCATGTTCTAATTAAGAATTTAAAATGAACTTTGCAGCATAATGAAGAGGAGTTGGATCTATCTCACCCTACATCCATGAAAATTATGATATTAGTTTAAATTTTAAAGTGAAATAATCAACATGTGCGTGCGTGTGTGTGTACTGACCTGTCCAGAGTGAATCAAACCCATCATAGCCCATGCTGTTTGCACTAAGTTTGATCTTTCTCTCTCCAAAGGCAAATATTTCTAAAAATCAAAATATAAGATATTTGTAAATATACCGTGCTTTATTCTAAAACATTTGTTCCTAAAAAGTATTATAATTTCTTTTTCAGCATGGAAGTTTCTTCATGCTTTCGTTTGGTTTGGGATTACTAGTAATGCACTAAAGGAACTTGTTATTAAAATAATAATAATTATTCTTCTTCAAAATTGTATATTCATTAAAATATTATAATTTAAGAAGCTCTAAAAGTACTTTTAGATATTCTATAAAAAACTATTTTTTATTAATTTCTTCTATTTTTAGGCTATTTGATTTGAGAAAATCATAAAAATTTAATTATTTTCTAGAAAATAGTATCCAAGAGATTATTAGATATGTTTGGTATTAGCTATCAACATGTCAAATAAAAAACAAAAAAAAATAGACTTTTTAAAGTGGGGAACATATTGGGCCTAAAAGATGAATAAGCTTGAAAAATATACCTTGTTAGGACATGACTTATAGCTTTCTCCCCATCCCCCATTCTTTTGCTGTATTTTAATTAAAAAACTAACACCTTTTCGCACTGCAACACAATTATCATGCGTCTTGTTAGCTGCTGCTAGTCCCATAAGTGCAAACCAAGTACCCGTATATAAAGCAAACGCCCCAACTTCCATACCTATATGTTCAAAAGATAAGCCACTTTTAGTAGCATTCACACAAACACTTGTAGATCCAAGTAAAGATTAAATATTCCCTCAGTCCCAGAAAAGTTATATCCTCTTTTATTTTTTTATGAATTTTAAAAAATATTTTAGTTGGTTTTAATGGGTTTTTAGAATATGTGAATAATAGTCTCATAGAAAAATACAAATAATTTGAGTTTTTTTTTTAAAAGCAACAGAGATTGGTAATATGACATCGAAAGAGTATGGGAATTTCTTCTAATGTGAATACCATGAACCATCCATCATTTGCATGCTTTCAACATACTGTGCAGCTCTATTTATAGAACTTTCAATCTCTTCTTTTCTATATTCTGGATACAATTTCTTGAACATCACTAAAGCCTTGATACATGATGCTGTGCACTCAACACTGTCACCCTCAACCACAACGCCAGCAAACAATTCGGCTGGATTAAGTAACTGAAAATTTGACAATAGAAGTTAATATCTTTTCATAAAAATCACATCCCTTCACTATAAGAAAAATTCAAAATTTTGACCCAAAAAAAGTGATCGGAAATACTTTGGTTGCCAGTCTATTGCTAATCGGTCATTAATCTATCGTAATGCAATTGCTCAAATTCAAGCGGCTAGGTTTTTGGCAACCGGATATTTGGTTGCACAAAAGATTGAAAATTGACCGATTAGTTACCAAAGCACCGGTTGAAATTTTGCACTCATCTTGTAGTGCTTGACAATGATGGAATCATGCACCAGCGCTGTAAATCTTTTTTTCCACAAGCCCCTTGTTATGGGAAGATATTTTGAACTAACTAAATAGCTAAACATTGTTACTTCCATAATATATAGCTGACATTGTTCAAATAATAAAGAGATGAAGGTAAAATAAAAACTACATCACTGGCATAAGATAATTACTTTTTTTTATTACGCTAAACATACCTCTAACCAATCTGAAGCTCTAGTTGGCTCCCAAACAGTCAAACCTCCTTTTCTGCTCTATAAGAACTCATCAGAATGGAAAATTTTTTAGTGAAATATGAAAATATAAAGTTAATAGTACTAAAATGACAAAATCTTAATGGAAAAAATTCACCTACAAATACAAAATGACATTGACAGCATCATATAACCTTTCAGGTTCAAGTTTCTCACCAGCAATTTTAGGTGGTAATGTTGAAAATAAAAGACAACACTGCAAATTAAATGACCAGTAACATATTAAGAGAATTTAGTTTGTTAATAAATAGCACATTGTTTTATCTTGCAATGAAACCCAAAATCATAATAGAGATCATATTGAAGTATAAAAATTCAAGTACAGTCAAACTTTCTACTGTGCAATCTGAAACTGGCCATCCTTGATCCTTATTAGAGAAAGTCCATGAACCCTTAGAAAAGTGATGGAACATTTTGTTGAAATCACCAGAAGGATTGTCTAAAACCTTCACAAATTTGAGAACATTGTAGCATTTTATAAGGAAATGCAAGCCATTACATGCTAAAGAAAAATTAAAAAAAAGCACTATTATGACTAAAAAGTATAAGAAGACTTATAACAATGCTCAGTGTGGCACTTTCACATATCAACTGCCAAATGTTGGATATTTGATCCTAGGATACATGTAATATTACACTATTATTCATGTGTTAGAAATTTTCATTCATTCAGATGAGAACATACTAGAACATCAAACATGATAATTTTCCTCAATACAGATTAAAAAAAACAAGAATCCTTATGAAAGCACCTAAAAGCACCTTATCTCCAATCATATTTGATTATGCTATTATTTATGTTACACATATTAAAATCATGTTTAGCCTTTCTAGTAGTGAAACAGAATGATTTCGTTTAGAATTTAGAACCATTTTTATTAAATTCCTACAATTTTAGGTTTGAAGTGATTTCATACTTTCTTTATTTATTATCTGCTCCTGTAAAATTGTCAAGTCAAACACTTTGTTGTATTAACTTTTAACATAAGATTAACATTGAAAGATTTCATATTATTTAGAACGAATCATGCAACATTTCATAGTTTAAGGATGAGGAGCAACATGAGGCATATTTCTAGAACTTTTGATCCAGTTTACCTAGAACTACTATAATATAAAAAGGATGCTTTTATAAAGATTGAACCTGTGATTTCTTTATGAAGTCATGCGCCCTCTTCAATACTACTCCTATTTCGTCAATAAGATCGCTGGCAATTAAAGCTTGGAATGCAAGACTAGAATCCCAAAGTTGGCTTGAACTGCCCTGTGTAAAAATATAGCTAATCATAATTTCTTTGTCAAGGAATAACAAAAACTAATTGAAACATTTGGGGAATCAGATTTTTTTTTTTTAAGTTTTGCAAACCTGAATCGTCATTCCGTCCTCAACAATCCATATAAAATCTGGAATCCTAGCAAGATGTTTTTTAAAATAATCTCCATTTGGATCATCAACCCAACAAGCAATCATGTTTAACACCTAACATATTTACTCTGGTAAGGTATTCGACACTCACAAAGTCTTTATATTGAGAATAAAAATGTTATTAGTGCCAAGTTTTATTCATTATTTCATCCTTCCTTTGAAAATTTGCATTTAATTACACATATAAGATTATAATAAGGGAAAGGCATAGTAATTTGTGTTTTTGTTTGGTACGTGCCAAGGAAGTCATCGCATTACCTTTTGTATGCAATGAAGGTTAAGGTATCTACTATTTTCATCTTCATAATGAATGTGCGTCATTGTAACTTGAAGTGCCTTCTCCCTTATTATCTTGTTAAGAGGCCAACAGTTTAGGAAAGGCTCGATGGAGACATGTAGACCATCCCACATTAAATTTTGAATCATTGTATGTGGATAGTAGAGATCTTCCTACAAGAACATTCCAAGCAACACTACAAGCAAAACCGAATTTAGCGACGGCTTAATTAGTGACGGTTAATAGTCAGTAATATTCTGGTGAGACTTTAGCGACGGCTGTTAATCGTTAAATTTTAGTGACGGTTGACCGTCGCTAAATTAGTGACGGTTACATGTCGCTAAAGTTAGCGACGGTAGACAGTTGGCCGTCGCTAATATTAGTGACGACGTACCGTCACTAACTTAGTGACGGTTGGCCGTCGCTAAACTAAAAAAAATAAAAAAAAAATTTGGGTTCTCATGTGGCTATCATTTTTTATGATAAATTATTATCTCATTGAACATAAATAATTAGTTCATTCATATACTACCAGAAACATGTAAATATTATAGCTAAAAATTGTGTGATGTTTCAAATTCTCACACAACATAAATTATTTCAGTTGATATAATACAAATGTATTTAGATTGTAGATATTTTTTTTTCTCACGAAACAATTTTAAGATTAGATGAATTTTATTTATGTTATTGAGATTCTTCTATCTAACAAGTTGCTGTATCTTTACCATTATAACAAACAATTTAGTTTAAAGAAACAGCATAATAAAACAAAAAAATTAATACACAACGAATACATGCGCATGCGCTAAATATCATGACACGTAGTTAAAGTTTCACCGGGCTCTATGTGACAATTTACCGTTGCAAATTGTGTGAATGTTAAACGTTGCTAAAGTTTGTGGTTGGCTATCTTCGCTAAATAAATGACGGTTATGCGTCATTAAAGTTACTGATGCCTTAAAGTCCCTAATTTAGTGACGGTTATGCGTCACTAACATTAGTGACGGCTTATCGTCGCTAATTTAGTAACAGTTATCCGTCACTAAATTTTAGTGACGATTTAAAGTCATTAATTTAGTGACGGTTATTCGTCGCTAATATTAGTGACAGCTTACCGTCGCTAATTTAGTGACGTTTATGCGTCACTAAAATTTAGTGACGGATTAAAGTTGCTAATTTAGTGACGGTTATGCGTCGCTAACATTAGTGACGGCTTACCGTCGCTAATTTAGTGACAGTTATGCGTCACTAAATTTAGCGACGGCTTACCGTCACTAAACTAGCGACAGTTATGTGTCGCTAAATTTAGTGACGCATAACCGTCGCCAATCGCATTAGCGACGGTTATGCGTCACTAAATTTAGCGACGCATAACCATCGCTAATTTAGCGGACGGTTATGCGTCGCTAACATTATAATTGTATAATTATAATTTTTAATTTGATTAATTAAAAATACAAATCTCTAAATATTTTTTGAGTAATTAACAAAGAATCTATTTTACACATTTTATTTTACTTATTGTTTATGTTAAATCTAGTGCAATAAAACCAGTTATCGTTTTATATGTCACTTATTTAATTGTATAATTATAATTTATAATTTGATTAATTCAACATACAAATCTCTAAACATTGTTTTAGTAATTAACAATAAATCTATTTAATGAAAATAAAATTAATGGACTATTGGTTTATTGTCACATTGGGCTTAACCATTTATTACTATTTTATAATCTCATTGTTGAGACTAGCGAAGGCCATTAGTCGCTAGTTCTAGCGACACTCAGCCGTCGCTATGCATTCACTTACATTCTCCTTTCACGCATGCCCGTGTGTTCTCTCCTGTTTTCATCCTATGCGCTACTACCCTAGTCTTCGCACTGACTAATCTTCTCCATTTCGAACCTCTACTCCAAACTGCTCTGCTCTGACTAATCTTCTCCATTTCGAACCTTAGATCAGGTAATATTTGTTCTGCCTTTAGGATAATTTGATAAAATCATGTGTTCTACCAGTTTGCTTACAAGTTCACATTTTCTAAGAATTCTGAAATCTATATTCCTTGATCAGCGTGGGAATCTTAGCTGATACTTGTTTTCCCCTTCTTTATCGATTTTCCAGCGATTGTTTCTTTGTTTCTTGTTCTTTTCTCCTTCTTTTTTGTCCCTTGATTGTAGGGTTTCTAGGCTCGGGTTCTGCGAGTTTGACGGAGGAGGATATAAATGTTGATCGATTCCGTATCTGGTCTTTGGATCTGTCAGAAGTAAGACAAGGTATGGATGGGTTTTTATATATGTCGAATAGCTTACCGTTTCTCCAATGTTTTTTATTTCGTTGCTGCTCATTATCTCGTCTTATTGAGAGTGACGATGCGGCGGCTCTTCTGGACGCCAACTGCCTTTAAGACGATCGGTCTATCAAGAATTTTTGCTTCTCCTCGCTTCTCCGTAGTTGAATCGCAACTTAGGTCCCCAAATTCGCGAGCCGTTGGACACAAATTTGGCCTCATTTCGTACTCTTCAACCTCGCATCAAGATCTCCCGCTACAACTTCCCGAAGAAGAATCCTCCAAGCGTGTAAATCATGTGTCCTTTCGCTATCTGTAATTTTAGCTATCTGTAGGCTCTAGCTGACTTTGCTACGGCGGCAGGGACCTCTTAAACCGGGATTGTATCTCATCGAAACGCTGATTGGAAACCTAGAAGATATCACCCTTTGGTTAGGGTTTATAAATTAGCATTGTGCGTCGACTTTGTTTAGTTCTCTTGCTGGTATTCCCAAGTTTCACTTCTCTTTTTTTCAGTTACTTGACTAATATAACTCATTTGACCTATATACGTACATACATAAATACATGCATACATATATAACTCATAGCATGTCAGCAATGGTGCATTTCAATCTGTTGCTTGTGTCAAGCAAGCACGCAGTTAGATCAGTTGAATCTTGAATGAACTTGGTTTCCCAACTTGTGTGTGAAGAGAATAGCTAAAGCAAGTTAATCCACACATTCAACCAAACAAAATGTTTTGTCCCTAGTTCAAGCACAAAGCTTTTTTACTTATAAGAATACTGAAAAGTGGTTACCTGAGGCACATGTTGTTTAATGTATTTATGCTTCTGATTTGATTACTTTTTATTGGTTTTTTGATTTCTTGAATGCTATTTGGTGCAGGTTGGCTTTTTAGAAAGATAGAACTTAGTGAATCAATTAGATATGCTTCTGGTGATCATGTGGAATCCTGGCTTAATGCATTACTCTGCCTAGATGTAACAAATTCAGTACCTAATATCAGTAGGTTGTATTAATTTTTGTGGAATTAATATGGTCCGGATGTTTGCAATTGTTTATATGTTCTATGCTCACATCTCTTTCTTTTGTGTTTAGGTTGCCTACTCCCAGCGAGTGTGATCTCTATTATGTTAATAGGGATACACTTTTCTCTTATCACAAAGACAGTAAGATATTTTTGCAGGTAACTTCATAAAATTGAAAGATGATTTGCATTTTGCACAATCTGGAACCTGATTCCATTTGTTTGGTACTTGCAGCGGATGATGTCCCTGTATGTTTCTTCTCACTACAAAAACTCTCCAAATGATCTACAACTTATGGCTAATGCTCTAGCTCATCATTTATTTGTTTTACTTGGTATTGATCCTTTTCTGAAAACTCCTTTTCCGAGCCTTCTCTTGTTGGGCTAAGTCTTGCCTCAATTATTGTAAGTGCAGGCCCTGTGGATGAGTCCAAAAATCAACTTCCAGATATTTTGTGTGTCATTCAGGTATATGCCTTTTCCTTTGCATGTTGACTGGAATTTTTTTTTTCCTTTCTAGATTGGATAATCGACTGGGTTCCTCTAATGAGACACACACACACACACACACACACACACACACACACACTCACTCACTCACTCACACACACACACACACACACACACACACACACACACACGTGTGGTCCCTTCTCTTTAGGTCTTTTAGGAAGTCGAATAGAAATTTTATCCGCCAAAGTAATGCCAGTGCCAAAATTCTTGCTTTTTCGCGTGTGTGTATGTGTGCGTGCGTGTGAGAGGGAGAGAGAGAGAGGGGAGGGCAAGTGGAGACATGGAAAGGATGCGTGCTCTATAGTCAGGTTTTTTTATTCCCGGCAGCTTAAAAATTTCAGCATTTTGGAAGGTCATTGTTGATTATATTAGTGCATTGGCATGCATTTCTCTTTTGAAGTCATAGTTGCTATTAGACAACTTGTCATTCTTTCTTCATTGCTGATGATCTCTGTGTATCAAATACTTCCTTGCATAAGAAATCTTTTAAAGACCTTTTGCCTTTTTAGGGGTCTTGAGTTCAAGGTCCTTTTTTGGTTATGCATTAGTTCCCAATTCTGGTATTGCTGTCATGTCTTTGTTGTTGAACTTCAAGACCTCTTTTTCAAGATTGTCTTGTTTGTGTATATGTACTTTGTTTTATAGTTATTTGTACACTTCTTTGCAAACTGGTGTTATAGGTTGCTTTATGAGGTTTCTTCCCTATTTTGCAATGCAGTGATCCCCCTAAAAAAATTCTAATATTTTGTTACAGGTGTGCCTAGAGGGGCAAATATCTCTTAAATCTGCAATCCGGAGCTTAAGTGATGGTCATCAACCCCACGGGGATCAGATACCTTGGAAATTTTGTGAGCAGTTCCGAGACACTGTTTTTCCTACCCTTTCAGGTGTTCGAATTGTACGGATTGCTACTCATCCCAATGCTATGAGGGTAAATTTCTAACTCAGGCTTGTGATTTTTATGGTTGTGAAATTTTACATGGTGATGCCTTAGAGTTTTTTGGTTGTTTGCAGCTTGGTTATGGTTCTGCTACTGTGGAACTTTTGTCAAGGTACAGGAGTTTTTTATATTTCCTTGAGACCTTTGTGTGATGAATGTGTAGCATCTAATTAGTTTGTTAGGGTCACATATAAAGATGGTGAAAGAATATGGCATGTGGTAACCTGCTTTGAGCACTTCTACTTTATAAGTAGAAATGCCCAAAGATCATGTCATTTCCTTGCACTTTGTTTGGGTGCTTATGGACTCTGATTTGGTTTTATACAAACCTGATAGCACTTTTCTATCCCTGTAAAGCAAAAATATGAACTTTGCTATGCGTAGGATTTGAAAGAATGTAGTTGATATGGTGAATTGATCCACAGTTGAGTTTTCTTGTGTCATTTTCATCCTGCCTGCTTTTAATAGAACTGGTTTAAGTTGGATGGTGCACAAACACACGCACACACACAGGGAGGGAGGGAGGGAAAAAGAGGGGAGGTCATAAGCAGTTGTAACCTGGCTGGTTATTACAGAAGATGTCGTGTTTATGTAAGACTTTTCTTGGCAGATACTACGAAGGACAATTGACTTCAATTTCAGAAATTGATGTTGAAGATGATGTGGAGGCCCCGCCTGTCAGAGTACTGGAAGCTGTAGAGAAGGTTAATTGGCCAGATGAATGTCTTTCTCTACTTTTGTGAAGCTAAGAAACTT
This sequence comes from Aquilaria sinensis, assembly GCA_005392925.1. NCBI lineage: Eukaryota > Viridiplantae > Streptophyta > Magnoliopsida > Malvales > Thymelaeaceae > Aquilaria > Aquilaria sinensis. The sequence continues at coordinate 60,235 of SMDT01001744.1, read as the reverse complement.
TTCTCAAAGCCTGGCGGAATTGAAAAAATTTTCCTTGCGGCAATAACTTGATGCCTTGAGATGCAGAATTTTCCTTCAGAGAAGCTGGGTGACATTAGGATAGTATTGTCTCACATGTACTTGTATTACTATTATTAAGATTGTACATTTGTGAAAATACATTCTGATACTGTATGCGTGTGTATGTGCAAAATATTTCAGATTAATGGGAATAACTTATGTTTATGATTTTCGGAAGTGTATGGTATTACTTTGGATTAATGGGAACTAGTTCTGTTTCTAGTTGTTGGAGTTGTATGGAATGGATGCGTATAGTGGAGGTTTGGTAACGAAATTGTGCTGGACAAGAGTTTTTGAAGTAGTGACAGCTATTAGTCACAAATTATCACTAAGTAGCGACGGCCACACGTCACTACTTACCATACGTCACTAACTAGCAACGGTCATTCGTCACTAACTAGCGACGGTCATTCGTCACTAACTAGCGACAGCTATGCGTCACAAAGTAGCGATAGGTATGCGTTACTAACTAGCGACGGCTAAACGTCACTAACTAGCGACGGTTAAGCGTCACTAACTAGCGACGGATAAGCGTCACTAACTAGCGACGGCTACGCGTCATTAATTGGTACTAACTAGCAACGGTTATGCGTCAATAACTAGCGACGGCTACGCGTCATTAATTGGTACTAACTAGCAACGGTTATGCGTCAATAACTAGCGACGGCTACGCGTCACTAACTGGTACTAACTAGCGACGATTATGCGTCACTAATTAGCGACGGTTACGCATCACTAACTAGTGACGGCTACGCGTCACTAACTAGCGACGGTTACGCGTCACTAACTAGTGATGGCTACATGTCGCTAACCAGCCGACGGACACCGTTACCGAAAAATTTGTAACAGCCTGTTTTGCGACGTTTAGCTGTCGCTAGAAAATTAGCGATGAGTGAATTAGCGACGGGCGTTTTAGTGACGGTGAGCCATCGCTATATCATGTTTAGCTCGCTAATGGCCGTCGCTAAATACAGTTTTTCTAGTAGTGCAATTAACTTAGATATTTGTAATACACAAGAAAAACTATTTGCACCATCAGCTTAAGCTAATCGAATGATGGTAAGCTTACTTGTGCACACAAGTGTCTAACTTTTCTCCAAGCAATTTTGTTGTTTGGTTGAAGATAAAGTTCTTTCCTCAATTGTAGGATAAGCGGTGTAATTGGTCCAATGAACTTTTTCCCATATATATATGACATAGGCATGTAAACCGTACGACATACAGCAGAAATTTTTGCTTTCAATACAAAAAAAAAAACGTGTTGAACAAAATCAATGCACCATTTAATACATATTACGTTTAATTTTAATTGTATATAATATAAAATTACTCAAACCTGGGTGGATGGGAAGAAATGAAGGAAGCATCCAAAATTCTGGGGGCATTGGATTACACCCAGACCAATCAAACAAACCAAGTATCTGAAAATGCACAAATTTAATATTTAGCTAGCATTAATTAATCTACTTACATCAATTTGTCAACTTATACATGGATGAACAAGAAAATGTGCCCTTCGTTGTTTTGTTTCTCTACTCCATAAAACCTGATATTTGAATATAGAAAAATATTTGAATACTCATTAGATCCTGGTTGGATGGTGCCGATGGGTGAAACCAACTAGTGGAAGGTTTGTAGAGTAAGTTTTACAATCAGTTCGTTTTAACTTAAATTAATTAACTTCAAAATGACTTATTTTTATTTTTATGTTTTTTTTATATAGAAATAATTTTAATTAAAAATTAATATTATATAGCTATAATAATCCATTAAAAATACAATTTTTGTACTCTTAATAAATTTTATGAATTTTTCTAATTTAACACATTAAAAAAGAAAAATTCATACAAAATTTAACAACATTATGAAAATTTACTTTCAAATGAATTATTGTATCTGCATAATATTGGCTTTCAAATGAAATTGGTTTTAGGTAAAAAAAATATAAAAATAAAAATAAGTCAATTAATTTAAGTTAAGATGAATTATCTCTTAATTTGCAATAGTCAGCCAAGAAAAACGCTTGGTAACTTTATTTGTTGGTTACCCCAATTTCGGGAGACCTGCCATCAAGAGTCCATTCGTCCTTATGTTCACGCCAGGGGTCTCTCACTGTTAGCGTTCATTTGTTTTGTTTGTTTGTTTAATTTTTTCTTTTAATAGAAAAGATATAGATTCAATTCATTTAAAATTAAGTTGAATTAATCTAAAATATTTTTACGTTTTTTTGTGTGAACCAATGCTATTTAAAAGCTAAAACTATGTAGGTATCATACATTGAATTCGTTTTTTTTTATAATGTACTTGAAATTTTTCATTAACTTTTTTACTTACCCAACCGAAAATAGGAAAAATAATAAAAATTTAATTGCATTATATAAAATGTTGTTTAATATATTATTATTTCTGAATAGTTTAACATTCAAATAATATTGGTCCAGAAAAAATTAGTAAAAATAAAAATAAAATATTTTGAATTCATCTGACTTATTGTCAACGAACTGTGACTGTATAAAAAACCACTAGTATTTATTTCTTTTCATTTGGGATAAAAGCCAAAAAAACGCCACGACAAATTATAAATATCGGTCACTTCTTCTATCACTCCTAGAAAGCGATGAAGGTTTTAGCAACAGAATTTGTCGGTGACTTTTGTTAGTGGCTTTGATGTAAATTTGTTGTAGTGTTTTACTGTCGATTTTTTTTATAAGATGTCTTTTTTTTTTTCTCTCTGTTTTTTTTCGTGTTTGTCGCACTTATTACTCTATTGTTGGCTTTTTTATATTCTACCTATATTTATCCAGGTTTTCATGGAAGGTGAGTCTGATCTCTACTCTGTTCGTTTACTCCAATTAGGTGTTGCCGTGTTGCATCAACACTATTACCAACGTATTGACTATATCCATATTTTTGGTTTAAAATTAGATCTGATTAATATGAAATATGAATCACTTTTAGTTAGAATAACGTTTTATTTATAAAAAAAAAAAAGACAAATATCGTTTGATTTTTCAAATCTTATTATAATTCTGTACTTAAAATTTTTGAAATGTATCTTACTCACTGCTATATTTATGAAAGATATGTAAATTGAGTTCTATACTGAACTAATTGACCCTACCTAGAGAAAAAGTAGGGTTGATATTATAGAGTTGTTCCACTTATAGTTGTCAAGAAGTATGATTTCCGTTAGACAGATACTTGTGCCATAACTATGTATATTTAGCAACCTACTTGGATAATACTTAGAAATCTTCTGCATATTCTCTAACATAGTTTAATTTGTTATGCTTGTTTATTTGGTGGTTGGAGAATTCATAATTTTGGAAGTTAACATACTATTTCTTCTTTTGTTGTTTATTTGCTCTAACTAAATTTGAAATCACCACATTTTGATACTTCATGAAATTGATTTCTATCTAATTCCTTAGTAGATAGGCACTTGACTTTTTAATACTACAATTGATATCATACACTTGTGCATGCAATCAGAGTTAAGATTGAAATTTTTTTTATAAAACTTATGTCTCATAACTATTATAAAATTATTGATTTTCCAAATTCTTAACATGAAAAAAATAGAAAATTTCTAAATTAAATTATTATATATGTGTGTGTATATATATATATGTACACACACCTTATCCTGTCATGAGAATATAAATAGATACACTTCAGTGTATCTAAAACCAAAAATATATAGAATTCTATTTTTTATAAATAACACTCTTTGAGAAGTGCTAGTGGATTTTGAAACATCAAAAACTTCTATTCAAGATGATATGATTAAGGACAATGTCTTTCCCCAAGAAGGAACGTGTGTGACACTGCCATGACCAAGAATCCAATCTCGCGCCTTAGCACAAGCATTGTCATCACCACCATCAAGCCCTTCTCCAAACATGCGCATGCAAATGTAGCATAAAGTTGTGATAAACATAATACTGTGCCCTTCGACATGCAATCCCCAACCACCATCCTCATTCTACAATTTATAGTACTACAATGTTGTTATGAACGTTCAACAACATATTATAACAATTTTTGCATATGTTATTGGCTTAATTAATATAAAATTATCCATGAGATATATAAAAAAAAAAAAAAGACAAGCTACTCTCTTCATCTCATATTTGTGCAATTGGCCAACTTTAAAATCATTGTAACATTTCTATGTATTCGGTACTTTTTAATAATTAACTTACCACATTACCCTCATCACATTATTCACTTTAAAGTTATTTTGTAGTTTCTAATTTTTGAAAAATTACAATTTCATCACGACGCTTCTTTAAACTATCATTCTTAGTTCTTATATTTTCAAAAAGTTGCAACACTATCGCTGAAATTTGACAAAATTTTCAAATGAGTTGCTAAAGTTGAAAACCAACACTTTGATTATAGGGATTTTCAGGAGGCCAAAAAAATTAAAACTGTAATTCATTACCAAAGGGATGCAAAAAATCGAATGGTTGGTTTTTTGCTTTCTAGTGACCGACTAATGACTTAGAGTGAGCATGGGTCGGGTTGGTTCGGTTTTATGGTGGAACCGAACCAACCTTAAATGGCTTCGGTTCCAAAATTTTTTTACCTAACTCGAGAACCAAGAACCGAATAGAACCAGAACGATGGTTCTGGGTTTTTCGGTTTTGGTTCTCGGATTTTTCGGTTTATACCATATACCTATAACAACACCAAAATTTAATAAAACTGCATTCATAACCAATTTTATAAAACATTCAACATAATATACAATTAAATTAATATTTAAATATATGTACTTAGACACATTCAAGAGAGTTTAAAATGTTGTTTTTACCAAAATGATTCAAAAGAGTTGCTTGTAGAGTATCTTTATCTCAACCAGTTTACTTTACTTCATTCCTATAATTCCAACATTGTTATGACATTCAATATAGAAAGTTAAGTATTTAAGATTATCTTCTTTAGTATCAAAATCTAAAATGTATAGATGTCATGAATTTTTAGTTCCGCATGGCTCATAAATGAAAAAAAAAAATATGATGATTGTATCGTAGAGAGTAGCCTGAAATGGAAGATCAAAAGCAAAATGATCCAAGGGTAATCTGTTTAGGAAGTGAAGTGATTTAAGTGAATATGGAAAATTTTCGTAAATGATCCCATAACTTTCATACTGTTTCAATTTGGGACATCAGTTTAAGAGTTTAATATAAAGACACAAATTAAATGACCATTATAATTCTTTATATATATATATATATATATATATACTATAATTTTTATTATATAATTATATATATATCTTGGGTTAGGTTCCACCTCAAGTTAGTTTCATATGGAACCAGAACCAACCAAAAAATTATCGGTTCTCCTATATGTGGAACCAACTCATGAATCATAATCAATTTTTACTCAACCCAGTAGAGATGGTTCGGGTTATGTTTCGGGTTTAACCAACCCATGCTCACCCCTACTAATGACTAAAAAGTTGGATGTAAAAAATCTAATCACCAGGTTCTAGCAACCAACTGATAACCGAAAGTATCATGAGTCAATTATGAAATAAGGCTCTTTAGTGACCAATCGACGACCAAAAATTACCTCACCATTTTTGGTCAGGCACTACAAGAGAAAAACATTTTAGTGACATGAAAGGACAGCAGACGGAACGATTACCAGGCCGTCCATCGCCATTTTGGTTGCCAAAGGAGAGGAGCAATTTACAAAGATTCCTTGTCGATTGACTGGCGATCGATACAAATTTATTCACCATCACCAGTTATTAATCATTCGCCAATGACAGTCACTGTCCCCAAAATCTTCATGTTGGCAATATGTGGGAAATAAGACGGACACTTCCACCCTCTTCCCTATAAATTCAAATCCTTCAATTTCTACCATATGCTTTTTCCACCCTCTTCCACTCTTTGTATGTTGCTTTCTTGCAATGGAACTGGAGATCATGAAGGAATTATATTGATGCTTTTGACAAGAGCTTGATCCGGGAGAAGTAGCGAAGCACTTCTATGTTGAGGGTCAGCTCGAGTTAATCAAGGCTACCCTCTTTGTTAGAAAGAGGGCACCATCATTGATCTTTTTGACACAAGGAAGAAGCCCAACAACATTAGGCTCTATATACGTTTGTGAAGTACTCACAAGGACTTTCAGAACAAGACCAATTTGCTGAGCTGAAAACCTCGCTTCCCCAAGAAGTTGTTTCTCATGTTTTGCTTTATTCCCAAAAATACCCAGCAGAATATAAAACTTCAAAGTAACTAAAAATTAGTAAATAATAAAATAAATGGTCAAAAGAAAATTCAAGGAAAGATCTTCAATTTGATACTGATCTGGGTTTTTGAAATCAGGTATTTGGTGTTCATAGATCTAGTGATTGATTGGTGACCGCCAAAAATCAGTTGCTTGTTTCCAGTCGCCCCACCAAAGATCTGGTGACCGATTAGTAACTGTCGGAATCAGTTGCCAAAAAACATAGGCTCTGTTTAGTTATGAAAAATTTTCTAATTTTTCCAGAAAAATTTTCAAAAATTAGAAAATGAAAAGAAAACGTGTTTAGTTAAATAATTTTCTTTTTCAGTTTTCCTAGAAAATAATTTTCTATGCCAGTAAGAAATAGAAAACGAGGTTTAAGTTGTTTTCTATTTTCCGAAAACGGGAAATCCATCGGCTCGCGTTCTCTTCGTCTCGCGATCGGCCCCGAGTCCCACCCGACGCCTTCGTCCTTCTCTCTCCTGGCGCCTTCGACCGAAAACGAAAAACGCATCGAGGCTCTCTACCGATCGACCTTCTCCTCTCTGCACCAAACGTCGACGCCTTCAACCATATTCCTCTTCGCGCCAGGTACGATCCCTCCCTGTCTCTCTCTTTCGTTCTCCCCTTCCTCCTCTCGATCTCTCTCTCGATTGTAACTCTCTTTGAATTTTCATTTTCAAGGTGATTGGATTTGCTCTAAGATAAGGTTGAAGACGAAGCTTGGCGCCGCATCTTGTTTAATTCAGTCTCTCCAAGGTGATTGGATTTTCGTTTTCAAGGTATTGGGTTTCTACGTTTTCCCCTATCTTTTTATTGTTTATATAGGAGTCGATGTTTGTTTATGTGGATTTGGGTTGTAGTTTATAACCGAATTTCTCTGGTTTATGGGTTTGCCATTATTTTTTTACTCTGATTTTTGGGTATAGACTGTATGGCCTTGTATTGGTGTTTGTGCATATCTGAGTTGGTTCCTTTGTGAACAGGTTACGTATTTGCAGGTGTTTGTAAATTGTTATTATTAGTAAAAGAATATATTAGCTACAGAATTTTGGGGCTCCATATCTATTTACAGCTTACAGGTTACAACCTGGTTTTACAGTGACTGTACACTGGAGTAGAACTTCTATAAAACGATGTTTCTTGTACAAAATTCCATATAGCATCTGTCTTCAGATTTTTGCTTATTCAGCTGCTTGGATTGCTGATGCTATGCATATTCAGGATTTTCTCTATTTTAGACACAAGAGTTCTGATTCAGCTAAAGACCAATGGAATGTTTTTGTGTTATGTTATAATTTGCCGTTGGTCTTTATAAAATGCTGGTAATTCCATGTTTTCCAGCCTCTTGTGTGTTATGGTTGTTAAAAGCCTTCAAATTATGCATGACAGTGTTCAAGCCATTTGAGTTCTGAGAAAAGTAGGTTAATTTGAGCTGAACTGAATTTCCAGGTTGAATTCTTGATTTAAATGCTGCTAAATTATTCATATCAATAGTGCTTCTGTCCATTTTTTTTTCTTTTTTCTTTCTACTTCAGTTTTCTCTGAAAGCATTTCTTATGGCTGACTTTCTTTTATAACTCCATGACTCTGTTTCTCATTACAATCATAGTAAATCCTCCATCGTTGGAGAAGTGGAAACCATTACATTCTTTTTTAACTACATGCATCTACTTTTCCACCCACCTTGTTTTTCTCTCTTTACAATGATTGAATTCATTTGTGTGTTGGAGAAGTGGATCCCAGAGCTGAGACATTATGCTCCATCAGTGCCCATTCTTCTTGTGGGGACAAAACTTGGTAATTAACCTCTTTCTAACATCTACTCTCTTGTTTGTTTGTTTGTTTGTTTGTTTCTTTCTTTCTTTCTTACACTGTCTTTTAAATTGGCAGATTTACGAGATGATAGGCAGTTCCACTTAGACTATCCAGGGGCTTGCACCATCTCTACTGAACAGGTAGGCGATTCTTTGCTCAAACAACTTCATACCTGCTACAAAACAATATTATGACCAAAAAATGCAAACTCTGATAAAACATCTTCACCCCACCTGAGGCAATCAGAAGGATTAAAATTCTGAGCTCCATTTATCTTGTTCAAAAGCAGAGTCTTTCCTTTATCTCAGCAAGAACTGAAGAAGCAAATAGGAGCACTGGCTTACATAGAGTGCAGTGCAAAAACGCAACAGGTTAGCCTCTTCTTTCAGTGCCAGTGCTGTTGGGAACTTGAAATCTGAACTGATGTCTTGCATGCTCTGTTAGTTAACTGTATAGCTATCTGCTTATTTTATTGGCCATTGCTTCTCTCTTCAGTTTTTTTACTCTGTTTTATAGCTATCTCTTTAGTTATTTTATGGTTATCTCTCTTCAGAACCTGTATAGCACATAAATCTAAAATATTTGATAAATGATTGCTTTTTTACTCTGTTTCTTTGAGAACAGCCTTGTAATGTAGCAGTTTTATTAGCTTGATCGACATTGTTATATCTTTTCTATGTTTCCGTTGCATTTTTTCTTTGTTTTTGTGTGAACAGCCTTGTGATATTGTTGTATTTTCTTTTTTCTGCAATAGATGGCTCAGAACATCAAGGAGGGAGATGATAAGAAAGAGTGGCCTGAGAAAAATGAATTCTCCTTCCTTCAACTTCTGTACGAGAGAGTTGCCAATCACCCAGAAAAGGCTCCTATTTTTAAGCCAAGTGATTGGGAAGCCATGAACAAGGACATGTTTGCAGCTACTGGAGTGAGTTATGGTGGTGACAAGCTGAAAGCAAAATATCATCGACTTCGGATTAAGACTCGTCAGTTCACACAGCTACTAGAACACACCGGAGTCACTTGGGATGCTGATTCCAACATTGTGCATGCTTCGGAGGAAACATGGCAACATTTTTTCAAGGTATTTTGGTTTAGTATTGTTGATCTTATCTGAGTTATTTACAGTTGCTGCTTGATTAAGATTTATATTATATTTTTACTTGATCTGACATGTTTAAGATATGTTGGAGCTATTCCTGTAGTAGAAGAGTAATTTTCTATATGCAAAAAAAAATTTCTTCAATTTGTTTACATTTCTTCAATTTGCTTCTACACACTCCTTGTTCCATTTGAACGTGGTGCATAGTTTTAGAAAAATGTCTGCAGATTAACTTCTTAAATCAGCCAACTAGCCACCCATTGTGGCCTACATTCTCTCTTCCCCCGTTTACTAATCTTAACGTTAAGCCTTGGTTATAGAATATTATTGGGATGCTAATTTTCCTTAATATCCATGTTTTTCTTTCCTTTTTTTTTTGCCTGCTTTTTTCTTCTTCTTCTTTATTTCTGAAACACGTACAAAGGCCTGATAATAAGAAAGTGAAGTATAAGTGAAGAATAAAGCAGAAAGCACTCTAGCTAAGTGCATGTTTTCAGGCCCCTTGAAACATATAATCGAGGTCTAAGGTTTAATAGATATTTGATTGGTTATATATATATATACATATATATATAATATGCCCTTGAGAAATGATCTACTCTAGCAAGGCATTAATTTCTTGTTAACCTTGGCAAGTGGCTTTAATGATCTATTGTATGTTTATCATAGTAATGTTAATATTGTTAATTAGTACTGACTAATTATGAAATTGATGGGATGAGCATCATTTATAATTTTGAATTAAGGATATGCGGGGGCCAAGATGATACAGCGGATCTTGCTTTTTGTTTTTACTTGTGTGATTGGTTGAAAAACTAAATTAATCATTATTATTTCATTTACGTTTTTTGGGAAACTTTGTGCCATGATTATTTTCATATGAATGGAGAGTTCAAGAGGCAGGAATGCTGCTCAATTAGTTTTCTGCTGCTCTTTACTATTTTGTTTATTGTTCTTTTTTTCTATATTGCAGCAAGATCAAAAGAACTTTAAGACATATCGCAAATCTGGATGCAAGCATTACACCATGCTCTCCCAAATATTCAACCCCACCACCGCTACTGGAAAGCTTCATTATGCATCAACTCAAGTGCCACCTACAGAGGAGGAAGAGCGTGAACTTGAGAGTGAGTTTTTGAGTGGAGGAGCTCAAAGCAGTGAACAAGTTGGCCAAAAGCGTGCTGCTAGTGATACTTCGGGTGAGCGACGTGCTAAAAAAGAAACAAGATATGAGAAATTTGAGGCATGCTTAGATATGTGGTCATCGAGCTTGAGTGCTAGAGCCAAACTGCTTGAAGCTAAAACTCAATCAAAAAACAAATCTGTTACTAGTCCTGAATCTGACCCTTATTCTGTTGAAAATGTGATGGATCTTCTTGAAAGTGTAGAAGATGTCTCTTCCAACTCTTATAACAAGGCGCTTATTCACTTCCATGATCCCATTTGGAGACGAATGTTTGTTAAGATGTCACCTTTAAGGCGAAAGGAATGGTTGAAGAGTTTAGAGTGAATAATGATTTAGAGGATTAGCTCATGAATTTAGTTTTAAGTACTTTAGTGGCTTGTAATGCTTTATTAGATGAACTATGAATATTTGAGTATTTTGTATTAAGTACCTTTATGAATTATTTATCAATCAAAGCTGATGGGTTTTTTTCTTCGATTTTATGAGTTTCATGTTATATGTTAATTTAGTTTCGTATTAATTGGTTGTACAGCTATTGAGCCATGCTTGGGTGCTAGTAGTTCTACTGTTGTTTGTTATGATTCCAACAACTCTAGCTCAAATGATTCTTGGGATGATATAGACTCTTTGGGAGATATGATGTTTGCTTCATATGTGTTGGAATTTGAAAGATCCCTTTTTAGAAGGATTCCTTGTAGAACATCAATGTTAACGGGTAAAGCTTATGTCATAGAAGTCTTGTAAGGCCATCCGGCTAGATGTTTTGAGAACTTTCGCATGAGGCCTCATGTATTTCTGAATTTATGTGATCGACTAAAAAGATTGAATCTATTAAAGGATGAAAGGGATGTATCTATGGAAGAAGCTCCTGCCATCTGTTTATCTATTTTGTGTAACATTGATAGCCAAAGGCATGTGGCAGAGAGATTTCAACATTCAACAGCCACTATAAGCTATTGGTTTAATAAGGTTTTGAGGGCTGTGGCAACTATGGGGAAGGATATAATTCGACCTGTAAACAGAGGTGGTTTAGTGCAACCAGAAATTTGAAGGAATCACAATTGGTATCCTTATTTCAAGGTATATGACATACTTTTTGTGTTTATGTACGTATGAGCAGTAATTTTTAAATCTTCTAATCACCATCTAATTTTCTTTTGCTACAGAACTGCATTGGTGCACTTGATGGTACTCATGTTGCTGCATCTGCTCCAGCTGCTAAGCAAAACAATTTTTGTGGTAGAAAAAGTTCTATTGTTACACAGAATGTCTTAGCAGCTTGTTCGCATGACATGATGTTCACATTTGTGTATACGAGATGGGAAGGCACAGCAAATGACTCGCGCATATTCATGGATGCAATTACAAGAGAAGAAAATCAATTTCCTTTGCCCATGAAAGGCATGTTTTTTTCAACCCATCTCTTCTATTTTTCTAAAAGGAGACACTCGTACTTAAGTTTGCCACTGATTTCTATATGCATGAGAAACATGTGAATTATGGTTGATTTCTGTTATATATGCTACTAATTTATATGCCTAGGGGACACAATAGTGTTTTGACTTGAGGGTTGGGTTTTTGTTGGCTTAAATTTAGGGCTATTAACTTGCATTACATGTTCTGTTGTGTTCCACTATTGTGCTTGTGGAATTTTTAGAAACAGTTTACCTATGTTCTGTTGTGTATACAGCCAGAATGATGTTCAATTGCAGTACTTTGGACTAGTTTCAATTTGAGTTCTTAATGTTCTTTAATTGAACAGGGAGTGCATTAACTGTGCATTAACTTTGGACTAGTTTCATTTTAGTTACAATTTGTTTTTATCTATTGAGGGTTATAGGTTGTTTGACCATTGCTAAGGTTGGTTTATGCAGATCATTTTTATTTGGTGGATTCTGGTTTTCCAAATATTCCAGGATTTTTAGCTCCTTATAGAGGCCAAAGATATCACTTGAGAGATTTTCGTGGGAGAACTGGATTTAGAGGGAAAGAAGAGTTGTTCAATCACCGACACTCTTCTTCACGTAATGTGGTGAAGAGGGTTTTTGGTGGATGGAAAGCTAGATTTCCAATTTTAAAGAAGATACCCAACTATCCACTTCGCACGCAACGATTAATTCCTGTTGCTTGTTGTGTATTGCACAATTTTATCCGACAACAAGATAAAGCAGATGAAATATTTACTCAATTTGGAAATGAAGGGATGATAGTTGAAGGTGAGGAAGGTTTGGGAGTTGAACAACAAATGGTTGAGGTTGATGTGTCTCAAACAACCCAAATGGCTAAAGTGAGAGATGAGATAGCCATCCGTATGTGGAACGATTACCAACGACGCAGAGTTCGCTCACATAGACATTGACTTTATTGTATCTAATTACATTTGATACAGGCTCTCTTTGAAATTGTATTATATGTTGGAAAATACTATGACTAAGAAAACTCTATTTATCATGTGAACATGTTTTTTTTCTTTTATATGAGTATTGCATTTGAATGTTTTAACAATGTAAAAATATAGAATTTTTTTGTGAAGAAAATTTTCTTAACTAAACATATTTTCCAATTTTTCATTTTCAGAAAACTGTTTTCTTGTATAAACAACCAAACATGTTTTCTGAAAAGCATTTTAGAAAACTGTACATAGAAAATGAAAACTGGAAACAGAAAATGAAAATGAAAATTGTTTTCTACAACCAAACGCCACCTAAGTCTCCACATTTTTCGTCTGTTCCAGTTACTTGCGAGTCACCGGGAATGATGGATAGATGGATAGCACGCACAACAAAGCTTAACTTCTTATGTTATAGAAAGGGGCACTCATGGCAGGGACACTTGGGGAAACGCTTTTATTATATCTACTTTTTTGGTGTTTCAATATTATATAAATATAATAATTCATTTGATAGTAAATTTTCATAATGTTATTAAATTTTTATGAATTTTTATTTTTTAATGCCTAAATCCATAAAAATTTAGCAAGATTATAAAAATTATATTTTCAACAGATTATTGTACATACATAAAATTAGCTTTTAAATAAAATTAGTTTCAGGTAAAAACTATGTAAAAATAAAAATAAGTTATTTCTTTTTTGGACTAAACAACAAATCTTATTGCAAAGAATGCCTCAAGGGGGCTCAAAGTTTACATCCAAAACACTTTGAAATGCATACACAGAGGGGGGACAGCAAGTCCAATTTTTCCTCTTCTGTGTCTTTGCCCATTTAGCTATATGCATAGCACACATATTAGCATTGTTTGAAATCTGCCTAATAGTACAAGAAGAGAAAGCACTTTGTAAAGTTTTAATGTCTGCAACCATTGTATCAAGACGCCAATTACCCTTGCCCTTTAGACATTCGACTGCTGGCTTGTCTGCGATCTCAACCTCTATTGCATTATGTCCCATTCTCAGCATCTCCCTTAGCCCTGTTCGCAGGGTTTCTGCTACTGCTACCCCTTTACAAGTGCCAGTAACAGCCCTGGCTTGGTTTCGCACAAGACTCCCCTGCCAATCCCTGACCAGGTATGCCATCCCAATTGGCTGTCCACTGCTAACTGCCACATTAACTTTTAACACTTCCCTTGCCGGCTTTCTCCACTGCTCAATGGTCGCTTGTCCTGACAGTAACTTGCTTATACTCCTATTCTCCTGGCGGACCTGATAAAACTCAGCAACAACACCCTGTATCCTGCGAATTACACCTTCAGGAATAATGTTTTTCTTTTGAAAAACCGCTTCATTCCTTGCCAACCAGATAAACCAGCAAGTATAGGCCATAGTGGAAGCAATAATTTCATTTTTATCCTGTGTAAACTTTAAAGATTGGCAAACCTTTATAAACCATTGATCAAATGTTCGGATTTCAGCATTATGAGGTTTATAATCCAAGCACACAAACCAGATAATATGAGTCCACTCGCATTGGAGAAGCATATGTTCCACAGTTTCATCATGATCACAGAAAGGACAAGTTGGATTTATTCTGGTACCTTTTTTGGCTAAGTTCTGACGAACAACAACAGCATTATGGCAAGCTCTCCATATGAAGTTTTGAATTTTGGGAGAGCATTTTATTTTCCAGACTAACTTTCATACATAAGTATCTATCTGATGAGATGTTGAGGCTGAAGGGGAATTAAGAGCAATGGTTTTTTGAATGCCATATGCAGATCTGACCGTTACCTTACCAGTTTTTTCATATGGCCATATCAGCTTATCATCTCCAGGGAAATAGCTTATAGGGATCTGAAGTATAGCCTGTTTTTCCTTATTAGAAATGAAGTTTACAATCTTATCTAACTTCCATGTGTGAGTGCCCCCATCAATAAGACTATCAACTTTCATATTTCTTATTTCTAAGGGAGCTTCAATATTTGGCTGGAGCTTGAAACCCCTAATATTCAGAATCCAAGCATCATTCCAAACAGAAATTGAACGACCATCATGGACTTGCCAGCAAACCTTCTGTTTTAAAAAATCCCTACCTTCTAAGATACTAGCCCATCCCCAAGAAGGTTTAGATCCTTTTTTCGCATTCCACAAATTCCCATCAGGAAAATATAGACCCTTTAGAATCTGAGCTAAGAGAGAATTAGGATTTGATATGACCCTCCTGGCTAGTTTTGCTAACAAACCAGTATTCATAGCCTCAAGATCTTTAAAACCCATTCCCCATTTTTTCTTTGGTAACGTTAAGTGATCCCAACTTTTCCAATGGATTCCAGACTTAGTTTGTTGCCCTTTCCACCAGAAATTTGCCATTAGAGAATGTATACTATTACACCATTTCCTAGGGAACTTAAAGCAAGCCATCGCATATGAGGGAAGTGCAGCAAGAACAGATTTCAGGAGGATTTCCTTACCTGAGTATGAAAGCAATGTTTCCTTCTACCCTTGAATCTTCCTGACCATTCTGTCCCTGAGAAATGCCAGTGCTTCACATTTTGATCTTCCCCATATAGTAGGCAGCCCTAGATATTTCCCAGGACTCACTGCTTTAGGAATTTTCAAAAACCTGCTAATTTTGTCCTGCAAGGCAACAGGAGTGTTAGGGCTGAAAAACATAGTAGATTTATCTAAATTTATCCTCTGCCCTGAAGCCTGGCAGTATTGCGCAATAACCTGCTGTAGATGATGCCCATTCTTGACACTTGCCTTCATAAAAAAGAGGGAGTCATCTGCAAATAATAAATGTGTCAAGTGTGGACAATGGTGGGCCATTTTTATACCTTCAATATTGTTCATTTCAGCTGCGTTGATCAGCATTTGAGATAATGCTTCAGTGATCATTATAAACAAATAAGGGGATAAGGGATCACCTTGTCTTATGCCCTTTGTGGGCTTAAAAATCTCAGTCTCTTTACCATTAATCAACAGAGAGTAAGACACAGAAGAAACTAAGGTCATGATCCAATTAATCCACTTATGAGGAAATCCCATTTTCCTCATCACACAATCCAAAAACTCCCATTCTACCCGATCATACGTCTTTTGCATGTCAATTTTTATTGCCATATTCCAGTCAAGACCTTTCTTTTTGGTTTTTAACCAGTGAAAAGCCTCATGAGCTATTAAAATGTTATCCTGAATCTGTCTGTTATTGACAAAAGCATTTTGAAAAGGCGATATAATACTATTCATATATGGTCTTAGCCTATTCACAAGGACTCTAGATATAATTTTATAGCAATAGTTACATAGGCTAATGGGTCTAAACTGTGTAACATTTTCAGGATGTGGAACTTTAGGGATAAGAACAATAGTTGTTCTATTTATGGAGGGATTAAAAATACCTTGCTTAAAAAAACCTTGGACAGCACTGGTGACACTTTCCCCAACCTCTCCCCAGTATTTGTGGAAGAAAATTCCTGAATATCCATCCGGCCCAGGTGCCTTTAGAGGAGCCATCCGAAGCGCAGCAACCCTGATTTCTTCTGCTTAAACATCTCTTTGAAGCTTCTCCTTCATGTCTGCTTGAACTACTGTTTTTATGTGCCCCAGCACTTCACTCATACCAACCGCCCCTTCTAATTTGAATAAGTCTATATAATACTGCTTGAACATGTTAAGAATATCACCCTCATTATCTAACCAAGTCCCCTGTTCATTCCTGATCCTCAGAATTTTATTTGAGGTTCTTCGCTGCATAGTTACATTGTGGAAGAAGGCAGTGTTTCTATCCCCTAGGTTTAACCAATCAACTCTACTACTTTGATGCCAATACATTTCCTCTCTAGTCCAATGCTCCTCAATTTGATTTATGATTCGGTTTTCCTCACTCCTATCCTGGTTTCCATAGTTGTCCTGCAACTTGACAAGTTTTGCCGTTAAAGCCTCTATTTATTTTTTGTTATTTGGGAAGTGTGCCTTAGACCAATTAATCAATTCTTTGCTGCATCTTCTCAAACTTTCTTAAAGAGCATATGTGTCCTTTCCTGCCATCACATCCCAGGAATTTATAATAGCATCTCTACAAGTCGGCTCCCTAGTCCACATGTGCTCAAATCTGAACTTTTTCTTGCTCTTAATACCTTCATACTCAGTTGTGAGAATTATGGGGCAATGATCAGACCCTATTATAGGGCTGTGATACACCAGGGAGTTTGGATACATAACTCTCCAGGTATGACTAACTAAAGCTCTATCAAGCCTCTCTTGAACAACCCCATCCTTCCTGCCATTTGACCAGGTGTACTTCTGTCCTTGAAAGCCAACATCCTGAAGTTGGGTTTTAAGCATCAAATCCTGGAATTCCAGAATCTGCTCCTGAGCTTTAAGCCTACCACCAATTTTCTCATCTTGGGCAGCTATGTCATTCCAGTCCCCAATACATAGCCAGGACAATTTATTTTTAGCAGCTAATTCTTTGAGGTCATCCCAGTTTCTCTTCCTGTCAGAGAATTTTGGATTTGCATACACCCAGGTAATGTGACTGGTATTGCTCTTATCATCTATTACTGTTGTGTGCATAAAGTTCCTTGACCTCATCCCAATGCAAATATGAACATTATCATTCCACCAAAGAGCTAGCCCTCCAAACATGCCAATAGGATCAACATAGCAAGTATTTTTGAACTTGGTTTTCTTTCTTACCATTTCCAGCTTCTCCTTCTTATTCCTCGTCTCCATTAAAAAACATATATGAGGATTGTATTTCCTTAAAAGCCAATCCAGGTACTGAACTGTCAGGGTTGGCCCTATCCCCTGGCAGTTCCAGCTCATAACGATCATGGCACCCGTGTGGCTGAAGGGCAGCCACCAGACCCATATTCAGATGTGTTGTTCTCTCGAGTTTTCTTCTTTCTAGTACTTTCCTTAACTAAATTATCCATTTCAGCCATTTTCATCTTAGGGGGCCTACCTCTTTTCCTACCCCTTCTTTGTGACATACCCTCATTGGACTCATCCTCCTGTGCCCCAGTAGTATCAGATTCTCCTGTTGTATTAGGGGATTGACATTGATGATTCAGATTAGCACCTTTTACTGGTTTACTCAGAATGCTGGCCTGGCATACTTCAGGCACACTTCTAATCAATTGTTGGGAATCCTGGCTAATTGGGGATTCAGCCGATAAGCCCTCATTGGCCTTTTTATGCATATTTGAACTTACTAAGGTTCCAGGCCTTAAGTGGTTCGGCCTTGGAGGAAGAGTTTTGGCCAGATCCTCATTTCCTCTTGGCGTGGGAGCTTTTAACCAGGGACCATACGTCTGCTGACCTGTGCTCATCATAACAGGTTGAGAAGCCACCCTACAGCTAATGTCAGTGTGCCCCAGCCTACCACATGTATAACAGAGGTCCCCCAGTCTTTCATAACGCGCTGCTATCCACTTCCTGCACCCTACAGACTTTTTCTGCCAAAATCCTGCTTTAATAGGCTCCATGATATTCAGCTTTATCCTAATCCTCAGATATCCTTTACAGAATTCCCCCATATTTCCTGGGTCCTCAACCATCATCACCTGGCCAAACTGTTTTCCAATTACCCACCAATTCGACTTGGTCATCAGATTAAGAGCCAATCCATGGATTTGGACCTAAAATGGCACTTCTGTGAAACACAAATCCTGCAGAGACTATGTTGGTAGCCATTTCTGAAGAGATAAAATACGCCCCATTATATTCCATGGCCCCTCTTCCATCACACAATCAATCATCTCTCATTTCATAAACACACAATGCACCATTTTTTCATCCAGAAAAGTAATCGCATGTACTGCATAGTTCTTCCAAATTTTCAACAATATATTCATAATACGTCTCTGATTCAACTTCTTCTCCAATATAATATTCCCAACAAGAGATATAACCTGGTCAACTGTTTCCAGATCAGGTTGAAGATCCAAGACTTTTTCCTCCAACTCCTCCGACTCTTGATTGGGGAAAGCATCACCTTCTGATGTCGCTTCCATCTTGCCAATTTACTGCAACCAAAACACAAATCTGTTACAACACTAAAGCAATAATACAAACCACTTCAATTGTCCGCCATAATCCAAGAACAAGAAACACGAGAATGATGCAAGAATTGATGCAAGACTAATGCAAGAACGATTTCAGGAAATCAATCGAACGATAGCCCCTATCTACTGGCCCCAATTTCAACCTCCAAGATCAACCTGATTCGCCCCAAGATCCTCCAATCCTTCACTGCTTGGTCAACCAAATCTCCAGTCCGAGCTATGCAGCTGGTGAAAGGACGATTGCGGCCTCCCGCATCAACCAGATCTGCTGGTGAACAGAAGATTGCGGCCGTTGTACGCAAAGCGTGTTCTCCCCGAATAAGCTGACCGAGCGCAATCAACAAAGAACAATAAGTTTTTGTGAATTAATGATCCAAGACTATACTAGTGATGCCCCAAAGCATCTTCGTTTGCTGTCATATTGACAGGTGGAGAGACTTCCTGAGGAGGCGAGCGCCTGGAGCTCTGGTTTCCCAGCTGAGTGTGCCTGAAAACCTCAAAGAAGAGGTTAGGAGGTCCCCGGTTTGCTTTTCCGGGGAGGACCCTCCGATGCCCAAGTCAGTTTTCTGAGTGAAAGTGGAGGAAGAACACTAAGGGATCAAGTGTCTTGCCTGTTTTGTGTTTTCTCAGAGGAAGGAAAATGCCTATCCTTTGCCCAGTCCCATTTCCTAGCATTTATAGGAGTAGATGGTCCGTTCAGATCATGACACGTGTTCGGTCGGATTTGATCTGTACTTTTGGACCTAGGGGACAGGCAGCCGTTTGCAGCCTCCTTTAGCCCTGGACCCGGACAGGTTGTGTCAGGACTGGGGCGGCTGCGGCGTGTCAGTTCGCCGTTCTGATGTGACGTGTAGGGCTTGTGGGCGACATGTCAGAGGCTCCTTAAATGCTCATACCGTACTCCCGAGGTCCCCTGGGCGAGGTCGCCCTTCGGTGCGTGCACCCTCTTCGGATTCTATCCGTCTTTCGGTGCGAGCACCTCCTTCGGGATCTATCCCATAGTTCTGGGAGTTCCCTTGATGAACACCTTCTTCGGGACTTATACCCATAGTCCGGTGATTCCCTTGTTCAGGTGTTTCTTGTTCGGGGAAAATCCTCTTCGGGGCTTCTGCCTTCGGGGAGATTCTTCCTTGCTTCAGAGAGATGGCTTTCTTACCCGAAGACGGTCAGTTTGGCCCCTCGATGGAGACGGTGTTATCCTCGGAATTCCTGACGAGCTAACCGAAGTCTCGAGCTCATAGTGTTTGACTTCGCACCTTCCGAGGTCAGTGAAAAGATCCTCTCTTGGGTGACATCAGACTCCTCGGCCAATATTCTGGCAGGGAGTTACTACCGAGGAGGCAATAGCCTTTGGCTATCAACTAGCCTGGCCGAACTATGGGCTTTCAAGTTTCTCACGCCAATTTTTCTGGCCAGGCGTAATCCTGCTATGAGGGCCTCATACTCGGCCATATTGTTGGTGGCGTTGAAACTGAACTTGATGGCCTTCATTACTTCTAGGCCTTCGGGGCCTCTGATAATCACTCCAGCTCCCTGGTGTTCGGATCCTGAGGCCCCGTCAACGTATAACGTCCATTCTGGCTCGTCTTCGCCCGAAAACGAATGTCCCTCCTCGGTGTTTGGTACTTCGGCGATGAAGTCTGCCAAAGCTTGAGCTTTTATAGCTTTCCGGGGTTCATACGTGATGTCGTGTTCGCCAAGCTCTATACACCACTTGGAAAGCCTTCCCGAATGATCAACTTTCCTCATAACATCCCGTAGAGGCAGGGTACTTCGGACGATAATGGGGTGAGCCTGAAAGTATGGCCGCAGCCTTCTCCCTGCAAGCACTAAGGCATATATAGCTTTTTGAAGCAAAGGGTACCTGACTTCGGCGCCATGCAGGGACTTGCTGACATAGTAGACCGGCCATTGCTTTGGCCCTTCTTCTTTCACGAGGACCGAGCTCACAGCTTTTTTCGTGGTGGCGAGGTACAATACGAGGGGCTCTCCCTCCCAAGGTTGTCGCAGAGTCGGCAGGCTGGCCAAGTAGACTTTGAGTTCTTCCCAGGCTTTTTGGCAATCTTCATCCCAAGGATGACCATTCCTTCCGAGGTCGCCTTCCATCTTTGCTGCCTTTGTGAGGACTTTGAAGAAGGGTCGACACCTATCTCCGTACCTGGAAATAAACCTACTCAGAGAGGTTATTCTTCCGGTGAGTCTCTGCACGTCTTTGATTGTGGCAGGAGTTCGGAATTCAAGCAGAGCCTTAATCTTCTCGGGGTTAGCATCGATGCCTCTTTCGGATACCATGTACCCAAGGAACTTTCCCGAGGTCACCCCGAAGATGCACTTCTCAGGATTAAGGCGGATCCCGAAGGTTCTGAGTTTTTGGAAGGTTTCCTCTAAATCTGCAACGTGGTAGCCAGGCAGTTTGCTCTTGACTATCATATCATCAACATACACCTCCATGTTCCTCCCCATTTGGTCTTTGAAGACCTTGTTCATCAGCCTTTGGTAAGTGGCTCCTGCATTATTGAGCCCGAAGGGCATCCTGATATAGCAATATGTTCCTCCCTCGGTGATGAAGGCAGTCTTCTCTTCATCTTCGGGGTCCATCCTTATCTGATGGTAGCCACTAAAAGCGTCCAGGAAACTTAGGAGCCCGTACTCGGCAGTTGAGTCTACCAGTTGGTCTATTGGCGGAAGAGGATATGAATCTTTCGGGTAAGCATCGTTCAGATTTCTGAAATCGATGCACATCCGGAGTTTACTACTTCCTTCTTTTTCTGTCATATGTTGTTCAGCCCTTCAGTAGAATTCTCCCAGCGTGTCCGGGGGATCTTTGGAGAATTCATAAAACAAGTGCGAATCCCTCCGGAGGCCCCTCGTCATGGCGAGGATGCGGATTTCGGGACGAAAGTCCGGAACACTGAGGGCCTCTTTGTTGAACCTCTCGACATAGTCACGGATGGTCTCCCCGTTTCTTTGTGCTATGTCAAACATCTGGACGGGCATCTTCGCCGTCGGCTTGCTCCTAATGAACTGTTGGGTGAACGCTGTGGACAGCTCCTGGAACCCCCTGATGTTTCCGGGAGGCAGGGAATTGTACCAGGCAGTTGCTGGTCCTGCGAGGGTGACTTCAAAGCACTTGCAGAGTGTAGCATCATCAGCCCCGTGTAGCACCATGCTGCGTTTGTACTTTGTTAGGTGGGCCTGGGGATCAGTCCGACCCTCATAGGTCTCTAGCCGAGGTAGCCTGAAGTCACTTGGCATGGCCGCTTCGACCACTGTTCGGGCGAAAGGAGTTTCATCTCCAGAGACGGTTTCAGTTAGCCTGGCCCAAACAGGCTTGCGTGCCACCTGCTGTTCCACTCTCTCCAGTCTTGCCAAGACTTTCTCCAGGAGGAGCGTGGCACTGGGCTCCTCTTCCTGGTGCTTGGAGGTTCTTGGGTAAAAGGACTGTTGCCGTCTCTTCGGGGAGCAACTTCGGTACCGAGGTGAGGGGGACCTTGCCTCTGGCGACAAGCTTCTTCTGGACAGGACTTCGGGTCGTTCAGACCTCGCTCTTTCCGCCAGCCGTGCTCCGAGGGGCAAGTTATCTGTCGAGGACTCTTCCCGTGGCTCCCCACTTCCCGAGCTATGATGGGTTGCCCTTGGGCTTTTCTCCCGAGGTCGTGCTGGCGAAGTGGGTTTTTGCGCCTGGGCCGGTTGCGGCCATCTTCGGTCTATTTGTTGTGTCATTTCAGCCACAACAGACCTCTGAAAGTCTCTTAAAAAACCCATGGTGATGACAAGAGGGCGTTCCTCTTCAGGCAAGGAAGTCTCTGGGGGACTTTGTTCGGTAGCTGGTTGGGTCTCAGGCGCGGACGGGGACTTCGGGAGTCCTTTGTCCTTCGAACGCCGAGTTTCGACAACAGCTACCTGGGAGTAGTTTCCCACAGACGGCGCCAAATGATGCCCCGAGGCATCTTCGTTTGCTGTCATGTTGACAGGTGAAGAGACTTCCTGAGGAGGCGAGCGCCTGGAGCTCTGGTTTCCCAGCTGAGTGTGCCTGAAAAGCTCAAAGAAGAGGTTAGGAGGTCCCCGGTTTGCTTTTCCGGGGAGGACCCTCCGACGCCCAAGTCAGTTTTCTGAGTGAAGGTGGAGGAAGAACACAAAGGGATCAAGTGTCTTGCCTGTTTTGTGTTTTCTCAGAGGGAGGAAAATGCCCCATCCCTTGCCTAGTCCCTTTTCCTAGTATTTATAGGAGTAGATGGTCCGTTCAGATCATGACACGTGTTCGGTCGGATTTGATCTGTGCTTTTGGACCTAGGGGACAGGCAGCCGTTTGCAGCCTCTTTTAGCCCTGGACTCGGACAGGTTGTGTCAGGACTGGGGCGGCTGCGGCGCATCAGTTCGCCGTTCTGATGTGACGTGTAGGGCTTGTGGGTGACATGTCATAGGCTCCTTAAATGCTCATACCGTACTCCCGAGGTCCCCTGGGCAAGGTCGCCCTTCGGTGCGTGCACCCTCTTCGGATTCTATCCGTCTTTTGGTGCGAGCACCTCATTCGGGATCTATCCCATAGTTCTGGGAGTTCCCTTGATGAACACCTTCTTCGGGACTTATACCCATAATCCGGTGATTCCCTTGTTCAGGTGTTTCTTGTTCGGGGAAGATCCTCTTCGGGGCTTCTGCCTTCGGGGAGATTCTTCCTTGCTTCAGAGAGATGGCTTTCTTACCCGAAGACGGTCAGTTTGGCCCCTCGATGGAGACGGTGTTATCCTCAGAATTCCTGACGAGCTAACCGAAGTCTCGAGCTCATAGTGTTTGACTTCGCACCTTCCGAGGTCAGTAAAAAGATCCTCTCTTGGGTGACGTCAGACTCCTCGGCCAATATTCTGGCAGGGAGTTACTACCGAGGAGGCAAAAGCCTTTGGCTATCAACTAGCCTGGCCGAACTCTCATTTAGAGAGAGAAGCTCTCACTAGGAGAGAGAAAAAAACCACACGAAAGAATGACTAAAATAAGTTACCTTTGTTTAAGTTGAAACAAATTTAATTAAAAAGCAAATTTTCCAAATTCTCACTATACATAAATAAACACTTTTAATTTGTTATTGGCAATTCACACAAACTGGGAGTTATTCAACAGCAATCATTTCAAACAAACTGGGAGTTAAGTATCAATTTTAAATGAAAGTTATATTTCAAAATCTATAATATTTAAGAATATTTAATAGATTATTTTGTTTTTCTTATTTAAATTAAGGAATAATTTCCCTAAGTACTTTCACTCAAATATAATATATTAACAAGCAAAATTTATTTGTGGTCTCCTAAATTATTTTATTGTCCTCCTAAGCCATTCGATCCCTAACCCTAGTGAGATCCGTGGCTAGATCTGCCTCCGTTGAGATCCATCTCTCCCAACCAACAACTCTGATGCTAGGTATGTCAAATTGGTTTAATTGTTCGAATCCGGCTTCATGAAGAATTCAAATCCGGCTTCACGAAGAATCATCCTCTCAACATGATAGGGATGTAATTTTGGCCACAATCAGGCTAATTGTCTTAATTAAATCAACCGGGTCAAACGTGATCTGCTTGTAACCTGACCCAAAAAGACAAAGACATGTCAATTGGGTTGAGTTAATTCCAAACGAACTCGGCCTTAATCATCATCTTCATTTTTCATGCATGTCGGCAAACATCTAAACCAGCTGCTTGCTTTCTCTCCCCGCCGACACTTCCTCGATGGGTGGTCCCCTCGCCATCTGTGTCTTATCTGGCTACGTGTTGGACGTTGAAATCGTGTTCCCCACCCGACCTCCATGCTGTTGTCTACTGCAATCTTATCCTCCACCGTTGCTGATTGCCGCTGCCACTGATCATATCAACTTTGTTTTTGCTGCCAACTCTCGCTCCTAGCTTGCCTCCGGCTCTCCCACGATCTCGTCGTCCATTATACCTATACTGTCTCTGCCGCCATCATTCTATTGTCTGTTTTCCTCTTTTGATTTGAAATGTCGGTGCTCTGGGAGAGTGTGGGATCTGAAGTGTGGCTCCTGTTGTTCCTGCACCATAAAATTTTAAAATTTATAAATATCAAAACAAAAAATGTTTTTTATTTTTACATTTTTTTACCTAAAATTAATTTCATTTAAAACTCAATATTATGTAAGTGTTGTAATTCATTAAAAGTAAACCCTTTATAGCATTATTAAATTTTTATGGATTTTTATCTTTTTAATGTCCATAAAAATAAAAATTCATAAAAAAATTTAATAAAATTACATATAAATTTTATTTTCAGTGGATTATTACACTTGCATAATATTGACTATTAAATAAAGTTTTTTTCATGAACAAAAAATAAAAGTAAGTCATTTTGTCTTAAGTTAAAATGAATTGACAATGAAGCTGGTTTCATAAAAAAAAATTAAATAAAAGTAAGCTATTTTACATTAGGTTAATTTAAGTTAAAATAAATTGACACAAAATATTGTATATCAAAATAGGTAGAAGGTGGGAGAATATTACCAATATATTAATAATAAATTGAGTCAAGTCGTAAGTCTATCACTTTCTTTTGGACATTTTATGTCATATCGATATAGTGGCTTCAGTTAAATCGCCTTTAAGACAAAAACAACTTCTATACATACCTTTCACTTTGGTTGAAAGAAGCTCCACTCAAATATTCTTTTTACCCAACGTTATAATATAGTAACATAAAAAAAAAAAATAGAATTACTCTACTTACACAAAACTATAGACGAATTGTATCCGTACACACTACACACATGCGTCGAAGCTCTAGAAACGGCATGACCAGCCGTTCATAGTTAATATAGGCATGAAATTCCAAAACGGTAAAGAAACAAAAGGCTAGTTACTGAAAGGCATTTCTTCATATATCGAAGAAAGGAAGTATATTCGTTCATGTTTAAAACATATGACAACCAAACTGGATTATATTCATTCATGTTTATCGAAGAAAGGGAGTATATTCATTCATTCACAGATCTTTTAGCAAAAGAAAAAGAACTGCCATAAAAAATACTAGCTAAAGCTCAAACCTCATCAATCAGACCACTAAAATAAAACACAGAAGGGAAGCCCCCTTTCGGATTTCCCAAATTAAATGCAATCCCGATCTCTTTGTCAAATCGCTGTCACCCAAAGCCCCCTTTTCAAGCTACATTTGCCTGCGAAGAGAGCAGAGACGAAGGTGTTGGATCGAATTGAGTGATAAAAATGAAACAGAGAATGGAATACAAGAGAAAGAACTTGAATTGCATCTGCTGCCCTTTTCTTTACTGATTAACTGGAACTTAAATAAGAAAAGTTTACAACTGATTTGCTTAAAACAAGGAAATGCATTCCTATTGAAACTCTTCCTACTTAAACAGAAAGAAAAAATGTTAACAGAAAGAAACGTGCAAGGAAGCAAGATTCACTAAATCTGCAGCTAAAAAGAACAAAAACTGTCTGATCTTCTTCTTCTCTTGCGAATCACTCCTCCAACACTCCCCATTGATTCAAAAGGATTAATTCCAAGTTGAAGTCGAAGAAATTCATGCTTAGCAGGAGTTAAGGCTTTGGTCAAGAGATCTGCCAGTTGATCTTTAGATGAACAGAACTTTACATCAACTTCTCCATTTAAAACCAGTTCTCGAACAAAATGAAATTTTATCTCCACATGCTTTGTTCTCCCATGCATTACTGGATTTTTAGAGAGAGCTATGGTAGACTGGTTGTCACAAAAGATCTTAGTAGCTTGCTCCTGATTCTGATCTAAGTCAGACAGCATCCTTCTCAACCATATAGCTTGACATGCTGCGCTTGTAACTGATATATATTCAGCTTCAGTGGAAGACAAGGCAACTACAGGTTGTTTCTTTGAGCTCCACGAAATCAAGCTTGACCCAACCAAAAAGATATTGCCAGTAGTACTCTTTCGATCATCATTTGATCCTGCCCAATCACTGTCTGAGTACCCTCTGAGCTTAAATTCTGAACTTCTGCTGTACCATATTCCATGGCCTGTTGTTCCAGCCAAATAACGAAGGATCCTCATTGCAGCTCCTAGATGATGCTTACTTGGCTTGTGCATAAATCTGGATACCAATCCAACTGAGAAACTGATATCTGGCCGAGTGTGAGTGAGATAAATCAGTCTTCCCACTAAGCTTCTGAATCTTTGTTGGTCAGCTGGTTCTGTCCCATCTTCTAGCTGCAGTCTATCGTTGGTGTTCATGGGAGAGGCTGCAACTTTGCACTGCTTCATATTGAATTGCTTCAGTATGTCCTCAGTATACTTTTGTTGACATAAGAATACTCCTGTACATGACTGTCGTATTTCCAACCCAAGAAAGTAATGAAGTTCTCCCAGATCAGTCATGTCAAACCTTCTCATCATTGCCACTTTGAAATCTGACACCAACTTCATAGATGTCCCAGTGTATAACATATCATCAACGTATAGGCTCACCACCATAAATGCTTCATTTCCTTGTCTTTTTGTGTAGAGAGTGGGTTCATTTTGGCTGCGCTGAAACCCCAATTCAAGAAAGAACATATCTATCTTGCTATACCAGGCCCTTGGAGCCTGTTTCAGTCCATATAGTGCTTTCTTTAGTCTGTAGACTTTGTTTGGCATCCTGGAATTAATGTAGCCTTCTGGTTGGTCAACATATACTTCTTCTTGAAGTTCTCCATTTAAGAATGCAGACTTGATGTCCAGTTGGAATACTTTCCAGCCGTATTGTGCAACAACTGCTAGTATCACTCTGATTGTCTCAAATCTGGCTACTGGCGAAAATACTTCATTGAAGTCCACTCCCTGTTGTTGAGCATATCCCTTTGCCACCAATCTAGCTTTGTGCTTCAGAATACTTCCATCTGTATGATACTTGGTTTTGAAGATCCATTTCAGTCCAATGGAACTCTTTCCCTCTGGCAGGTCCACTAGTTCCCATGTTTGATTTTCTCTGATGGCACGTATCTCATCATCCATAGCCTCTTTCCATTCCTCCTTCGCTATTGCCTCCTGTGCAGTAACTGGATCCTCCACAAGAAAAGCATAAGAGGCAGCTAAATAGATATCTTTCAATGATTTGAATTTTACCGGTGGTGACTCTGTCTCTTCGAATTGTTCTTTATTTCGAGTTGGTGTTGATAGATGTGAACTTCCAGGACTCCATGCTTCTGCTTCTGACTCTGGTTCTTTTCCTTGTTCAATTTGCAGCTGTTGCAGCTGAGGGACTGCTATTCTTCGATCCTCACTGTCTTCCCAACTTAGATTTTCTTCAAAAATAACATTCCTACTAACAACAACTCTTTCTTTGACAGGATCAAATAAACGATAAGCTTTAGTGTTAGTGCAGTAGCCAATGAATATATATTTCTGTGATTTACTCTCAAGCTTATGTCGATCAGCTGTCACTAAAGCATAACATATGCATCCAAATACTTTCAAGTGACTTACACTTGGTTTGATACCAGTCCAGGCTTCAAATGGAGTTTGATCCCATACTGCTTTCGTTGGAGACAGATTTGAAATATATACTGCAGTTGCAACTCCCTCAGCCTAGAATTTATCTGCCAGTCCTCTTGCTTTCAACATGCAGCGTGCCATTTCAACCAATGTTTTGTTTTTCCGTTCAGCTACTCCATTTTGCTCTGGAGTATATGGTGCTGTAAGCTCGTGCTTGATTCCATGTTTTTCACAGTAGTTTTGGAATTCTGCTGAGAGAAACTCTCCTCCTCTGTCAGTCCTCAAAACTTTGAGAAGTTGACTTGATTGTGTTTCTGCCATAGTTTTGAATTTGGCAAAGTTCTCAAAAGCTTCTGACTTGAACTTCAAGAAAAATACCCAACATATTCGTGAGTAGTCATCAATCAATAACATAAAGTACTTACTTCCACACAGTAAGTCAGTCTTCATTGGTCCACACAAGTCTGCATGAACAAGCTCTAGTTTATCTGTGGCTCGTTTTGATTTCCCTACTGGAAATGGTTTCTTGGCTTGCTTGCCAAGTGCACAACTCTCACAGACGTATTCCTGTTGTTTAATTGGTGGTAAGCCAATCACCATGCTCTTATTGCTGAGTAGTTGAAGTCCTCTCATATTTAGGTGGCCATATCGATGATGCCATGTTTCACTGTTAATCTCTTTGCTACTCATGAAACACACTTGTTTAGTATCCGAAAAATCAACAGGAAACATATGATTTGAAGTCATAGAAACTTGCAACAGAATCTCATTTGAATCTTGTCTTTTAACCATGCATGATTCTCTATTAAACTCAACCAAGTTTCCACTTGCAACCAATTGTCCTACACTTATTAGATTATGAGCCAAAGAGGGAACATAGTGAACATCCTTTAACAGTTTTTCCTTTCCATTTACAATACCAATAATAACTGTACCTTGCCCTTCAACTTGTATTGGTTTGTTATCTCCAAGCCTCACCTGCGTTTTCTGGCTTTCATCAAGGCTTTTGAACTTGTCCTTTCTTCTAGTCATGTGGTTTGAGCATGCGCTGTCAAGATACCACACATCAGCACTTGTGTCTTGTGTGTTTACATATGTCATAAACAGGAAGTCCTCTCCTTCATCACTTCTTTTTGCAAATTGTGCTTCAACAGGTTTGGAACAACAGTCATTCTCAAGATGACCATATTTCTTGCAGTAATTGCATTGGATGTTACTCCACCTGCCTCGCCCTCTTCCTCGAAAACTGCTTCTCCCTCGACGTCTGAAGAAAGAATTGCCTTGCTCCCCCTTCACCTGAAATGCTTTTTCCTCTTCTTTTGCCAGATTTCTGTTAATTCTATCTTCATGTGCTTGAAGAGAACCCATTAGCTCATCAACAGTCATTTTAGAAATATCTTTTGACTCTTCTATAGCAGCTACAACATGATCAAAATTTGTATGTAAACTGCGTAATACCTTTAGAATCACTGTTTCGTCAGTGATTTGATCACCATATGTTCTCATCTGACTCACATTGGATGATACTCTTGCGAGATAGTCCTGAACTGTTTCATTAGCCTTCATATGCAGGTTTTCAAATTCACGTTTCACAGACTGTAGCTTTACTAGCATTACTCTGGAGGAGCCTTTGAACTCTTTTTGCAGAATCTCCCAGGCCTGCTTTGCCGTTGTTGCTGCTGATATTCTTGAGAACAAGCTTTCATGCACGGCCTATTGTATAAAGAAGAGAGCTTTTGCATCATTCTTCTGATTCTCTCTTAACGTTCCTCCTTCACTGGTTTCTGCAGAGTGACCAGTCTCCACAAATTCCCAGAGATCTTGAGATTTGAATAGAGTTTTCATCTTGATGCTCCAGTACTCATAATTTTCACCTTGGAAAATTGGAATATGAGGTTGGGAGATGTTGAGTGCTGCTGCACCATTTGCTGTCATGATGGCTGAGTGGATTTTCACACAGGCCTCAGAGAACCACGCTCTGATACCAGAATGATGGATCAAATTGAGTGATAAAGATGAAATAGAGAATAGAACACAAGGGAATGAACATGAATTGCATCCACTGTGTGGCAACGTCGGGTTTTCTGGAGGCGCCACCAATCCGTTTTCTTAGGTCGGAGTTGTTCACCTTAAAAATTGGTATGCGAGCGGCGTTCGGAGATCGGAGTGAGTATGGTTACGCTAAAAAACATATTTTGTTAGCTAGAACAGTGCCCAAAAATTGGCACTTTAGTTGATTTTAATTTTTGTTTTGCTTTGTTTTTAAATAATTTTCAGTTAATTTTTAAAATTGTCAGTATTTAGAAATTTTAACGTGAATCAGTGTAAATGTGGATTTTTAAGTTAATTTGTATAGAATTTTATACTTCCGAACCATGGAGCTCTGCCGAGTCATTTGGACATGGAAGATTTGGATTCCGAACCATGGACTCTGCCGAGTCATTTGGACACGGAATTTGATGAAAATTTTAATTAATTTAATCCATATCGTAAAAATATGGATTTTTATCTTTTATATTTTAATTTATTATTTAATTAAAAAAGTGATAGATTTCCAAACCGTAGGGCAAATCCTGCCGGATCATCCGGATATGGAAATTAATTTAATTTATAGTTAATTATTTAATTCTTATTTTTATGGAATTAATTATTAGTTTAATTGATAATTTAAAAGTTTTTTTTTTATGAAATCTTGGATTTTTGTTAATGATCTTAAAAAGATTTTTCTTTTTATTATTTTGAAAGAAATAAGTAAAATATTACTGAAAAAATATTAGTCCAAAAATTTTTACTCTTTTATTCTTTTTATTAATAAACAAACTATAAAATTATATTTTATTATTTTAATAATGTAATATATTGCTGGATAAAGAGATAAATAAAAATATTAGTCCAAATTTTTTATTTTTTAATAATAAAAGAAAATTTATTTATATACTTTATGTAAAAAAAATAATATTTTTTCTATACTTTATTTAAAAAAATATTTCCAAGCCATGGATCCTGGCAGATCATTTGGACATGGAATTTAATTTTTTATTGTTTTTTTATTTTATTTAAGTTAATTAATTATTAATTTTAATCATAATTTTTATTATTATTTTTTTCTTAAATTTTTTTGAAATATCATTTACTTTTAAATATATGTTTAAAAAGAATTGATTTGTATATTTTTAGAATTATTTAATTATGTTTGTTTATTAATTTTAACAAAAGGAATAAAAAGTTAACTTTTTGTTATTAATTATAAAGAAATAATAAAAGAAAACATGTATTCCAAAAAATAATAAAAGCTAATTGTTTTTTTAAAAAAAAAATTTATTAGCCTTAATAATTATTGCACATAAAATTCTTTTTGTTTTGTTTTTTTATTTTTTATTAAAAGTGGAATAAATTTAACCACAAAAAAAAACAATTAATAATAACAAAGTGGGGGCTTTTTTGAGCCATCCAGCTTTAATAACACAATAACAATAAACAAATAATAATAAAAAAATTAAAAGCAACAAAGTTAGTAAAGTTAGATGTTAATAACAATAAAAAAAAGTTAGTAATGTTAGTTTTTGAGTTAATTGTTACCAATAATACCAATAATCAACAATAATAAAGTGAAAAGTTAGCAAAGTTAGGTAAGTTAGTTTTGTTTTAATAACAATAAAAATAAAAGTTAGTAGTGTTAGTTGAGTTAATTGTTAACAATAATAACAACAATTAATTAATTAACAATATTAATAAAAGTTAGCAAAGTTAGTAAAGTTAGTTGTTAATAACAATAAAAATAAAAGTTAGTAATGTTAGTGTGAGTTAATTGTTAACAATAATAAAACAATAATAATAAAAGTTAGCAAAGTTAGTAATTAGTTTGTTCGTAACGTTAAAAATTTTTGCAATAAAAATAAAAAAGGAAAAATAAAAGTTAGTAAAGTTAGATTAGCTGTTAATTAACAACAAAAAAAAAGGTTAGTAATAATAAAAATAATAAACAAATAAATAAACAAGTAAAATTTAAAAGAGTTAGTTAATTAATTTTTCTGCAAAGACAAAATAAAAAGGTTAGTGACTTAATAGAAAGAAATTGAAAAGATGATGGGTGGAACAAGGGTTTACCCTTTTAGTTTTGGATTTTGAATCCCAGGGAAAGGAACGCGACGCGGGCGCGCGGCAAAAGGGGGGTAGCTGGCGTTGGGCACGGCGGCACGGGGCAAGGACGACGGCGACGATGGACGGCAGGGGCGACGACGGCGTGGGACAGGCGGTGCGACGGCGGCGGAGGGCGACGCTGGGAGGAGTATACGGCGGCGGGAGGCGAGGCCGGAGGAGCTCGGCGGCGGGAGGCGAAAAAAAAAAAAAAAAAAAAA
Source organism: Aquilaria sinensis (assembly GCA_005392925.1). Lineage (NCBI taxonomy): Eukaryota > Viridiplantae > Streptophyta > Magnoliopsida > Malvales > Thymelaeaceae > Aquilaria > Aquilaria sinensis. The sequence continues at coordinate 27,537 of SMDT01001744.1, read as the reverse complement.
AAAAGGGGAAGGGTGACGACGGCGCGGCGTGGGGACGGCGGGATGGGCGGCGACGGCGACTGGGCGGGACGGAGGCGTGGCGGCTGGCGGAGGTGGGAGAAACGGCACGGAAGAAAAACAAAGAGAGAGAAATGGTGTGACCGGAGGAAGACGGGGGCAAAAACGAAACAACAGGAAGTTTTTGTTCTTCTGGGAAGAGAGAAGAGAGGCTAGGGGCTAAGGCTGTGATTTTTCCGTTTTTTTTAAAAAGGAGCTCTAAGATTTTTCTCTATTTTTTGTTCTGTATTCAGCACTGAATGTGGAGGCCTATTTATAGAGGAAGTTTGGCTGAACTGTGGATGGATAAATTAATAAAAAAATTTCAAACTTATCTTTTAAATTGGTAAAATGACAGTTTCAGTCCTTTACGTTACTCCAGCTCTGGATAAGCTTCAGAAGCTTCTGATTTTGACAATTTTAACGTTTTCTGTCAATTTGGGCCAGAAACGTCCGTTTAGGCCCAAAATTGACGCGAAAAAAAAGGATGAGTTACCCAAAGCTCCTGAAACTTTCAGAATTTGTCAATTTTGTCCGAAACTGCTCAATTTTGTCATTTTTACCTCAAACTTTTATTTAATTTTGTCATTTTTATCTCAAACTTTTAAATTTTGTCATTTTTATGGAGTTTTCTTTTTTCTTTCAAACATACACATATGCACAATCATATCATTTTTAAATCAAATCTTTACAAAACAAAATGTATAATAATAATAATAATAATAATAATAATAATAATAATTTATTATTTTTTTAATGGATTTTTATTTAATTTAATTAATTAATTTTTTTTAATTTTTTTTTTAATGGCCGGACGAAATTGGGTGTCAACACACTGCATAAACTTTATTGATTAACTGGAACTTAAATAAGAAAAGTTTACAACTGATTTGCTTAAAACAAGGAAATGCATTCCTATTGAAACTCTTTTACTTACCAGAAAGAAACGTTAACAGAAAGAAACGTCTAAGCAAGATTCACTAAATCTGCAGCTAAACTGTCTGATCTTCTTCTTCCTTTCGAATCACTCCTCCAACACAGCTGGCTCGCCCTCGGACCAAAATAATATAACTCTTGTTAGCAACTCCAAATTAGTTAGCTAGTGTTGCGATTGATCAGCTTGTCTGGTCGCCGATAAAAAATCTGGAAATGGACCAGAATCTCCAGGTCATCGTTGCTCTTGCTCTTGTCTTGCTCACCGTCCTCGTCACCTTGGCCAAACTCACCAGCTCTTCCAAGAGATCAGGAAAGCTGCCTCCTGGCCCGAGGCCGCTGCCGCTCATTGGGAACCTCCACAACCTCGTCGGGGGCCTCCCGCACCACCGCTTCCGGGAGCTGGCACAGAAGTACGGGCCGCTGATTCATCTCAAGTTGGGAGAGGTGTCCACCATCGTGGCCTCTTCCCCGGAGATGGCCAGGGAAGTGCTGAAGACCCACGACAGCGTTTTCGCTTACAGGCCGGCAATGGTGGCTGTGAAGGCCATCACCTACGGCCACACTGACATTGGCTTCTCCCCCTACGGCAGCTACTGGCGGCAGCTGCGCAAGATCTGCGCCACCGAGCTCCTCAGCGCCAACTGCGTTCGCTCCTATCGCTCCATCCGGGAGGAGGAGGTCGCCAACATGGTCGCCTCTATCCACTCCGCCCAGGGCCAGCTGCCCGTCAACCTCACGCAGAAGATATTTTCGCTGACGTTCGGTATCACCGCGAGGGCAGCATTCGGGAAGAAGTGCAAGGATCAGGAGGAGTTCATCAAGCAGGTGACGCAGCTTTCGCGGCTGGCCGGCGGCTTCTCCATGGCCGACCTCTACCCGTCCCTGACGATGCTGCACCACATCGGCGGGAGCAGCGACGAGATGGAGAGGGTCCACAAGGAGATGGATCGGATCCTTCAGGAGATCGTGAGAGAGCACAGAGAGGAGAGAAAATCCGGCACCAAAACGGAGGGAGAGGCCGAGGATTTGGTGGACGTCTTGTTGAGGCTTCAGGAGCAAGGCGAATTTCCGGCGGATGACAGCAACGTCAAGGCCGTCATCTTGGTAGCTCTTGTTATTTGTTTGTTAATTAATTACTTGACGACCAAATTATCTTTTCAGACGTGATAACTAACGCCGTTAACTCCATTCAGGATGTTTTCGCCGGCGGAAGCGAGACGTCGTCCTCCACCGTGGAGTGGGCAATGTCGGAGATGCTGAGGAACCCGAGAGTGATGAGAGAGGCGCAGGCCGAGGTAAGAAGAGTGTGCGCCGGAAAAGGCACGGTGGATGAGGAAGCGATCGGGCAGATGACGTACCTGAAGGCACTGGTGAAGGAGACGCTGAGGCTGCATCCGGCGATCCCCCTGCTTCTGCCGAGAGAGTGCAGCCAGACCTGCGAGGTCAACGGCTACACAATTCCGGCAAAGAGCAGAATCATCATCAACGCCTGGGCCATCGGCAGAGACCCCAAGAACTGGGACAAGGCTGAAGACTTCCTCCCGGAGAGGTTCATCGACGGCCAGTACGACTTCACCGGCAGGAACACGGAGTACATTCCTTTCGGCGGCGGGCGGAGGATCTGCCCCGGCATTCTGTTCGCGCAGCCCAACGTGGAGCTTCCTTTGGCTCAGCTTTTGTTCCATTTCGACTGGAAGCTCCCCAGTGGTGCCAGGGGCGAGGACTTGGAGATGTCGGAGAAATTCGGGGCGGGCGTCAAAAGGTTGAATGATCTCATGGTTATTGCCGAGCCTTACGGAGCTATGTAATAAATTAGACTATGAAACAGGAGGCTTCGTATTGCCAAGTCTAGAATCGGTCAACGAAATACCTATCTACATTATATAAGTTATCATTTGAAAAAGGATAAGCGCTTGATGTTTATGTTCTAGAATTGGAGTCTATATGTTTACATAAGGATTCCCACAATTCAATCACATGAGATATGGGGTTGTTACAGGTTGCCCTTAATCTCTATCGTTACCGCCCTTAATCGCCTGATCCGATATCATATCCACCCTTAATCACCCAACCTGACACCACTGCCACCCACAGTCACTCAGGACATCATTACAACTTTAATCAAACCTACACCACCTCCAATTGGTAATGCACCCTTAATTGGACCCATACCTTTATCGAACATGCACCTTAATCGAACCCACACCTTAATTAAATTCATACCTTAATTGGACTTACACCTTAATTAGACTTGCGCCCTTAATTGGACCTGCACCTTAAAGGCCTCCAATCAGTCGCACACCACCTCTAATCAAAGATATCCTAATCCCAAAGCCAGGGAAGCACGTTAATGAGCGTCAGGCGAGAGAATTGAAGAATTCTTGCTAGAAATTGAGACTCAGCCTGTTGGTTATTCCAGGTTGGCATTGGCAACCAAAAATTGGATTGAAGTAGAAAAGTTCATAAAATTAGAGGACCAAAAATGTCACCTCTCCTTTTACCTCAATGTCATTCCATTTCATCATCAATTGTCACATAATTATCCTTTAATTGTCACATAATATTCTCCTGATAAAATATTTTAATATTTAATGGAATCTTTTAAGTTTTAAGATATAATGGCTACATCATGGTCAAAATTAGACTCAAAATTGTTGTTTTGGAACTTTTCTTGGCTTATAAGTTGGATACTGCTTTTGATTTGGTTTATTTTTTGGAGGCTTTTAGATCATGTGAGCAAAAATTTCAGCTGAAGTCATATGAACGAAACTTAGTTATTTTTTAAAAATAATAAAAAAGTTTGTGGAGCTTACGTAGAATTTTTCATTAAGTTATTTCTTTTCAATATTTAAGAGAACGAGAACGAATTGCCTGCGGCTTTTCTCTCATCCATCTCTTCGCCCGTCCATCATCTTTTCTTTCTTTCACTTATAAACTAGTTTTATAACTCGTCTGACGAACAAGGTATTATTTTATATTCACATGTGTATTTGACTTTATATGTAGTGAAAAAAGTAGACATTTAATCTGAAAAAGAAAATGTAATATGTTTGATATTATAAACTGTTTAAAAAAGCAGGAAACTCATATATGGTAATGATTTATTTTCAGAAATTTAGTAACAACATCACTTTTTTCTAGAAGTTTGATGCTAATGAAATTAACAGTGTGGACTAAGATAAGTACTAGTAATTTTTTTAAGTGTATGAAAAATATTTTTGAAAATGTTATCCTAATTGAATATGGATATATTTAAATTTTTTAAGTGTTACTAAGAAGAAAGGTAGGGCAAATGGGGGAAAATTATTAAGGATAAAAAAGTTGCAAAGGTAGAAAAGTGAATAAATAGTTATGAGAAATATCTGTAAAATTATGTTGTACTTAATTTTATTTATTAAGATATGTATTAATGAAATAATAATAGTAGAAAAGAAATGATTGTAAAAATAAGATATGTATTAATGAAATAATAATAGCAGAAAATAGATGATTATAAAAATAAGATAAGTATTAATGAAATAGTAATAATAGCTGAAAAGAAATGATTATAAAATAATTAATTTTACAAATTAGTTATTTAATTTTTGAACCTTATACAATGAATATTTTTAATTAATTTTTCAACCTTAAGAAAGAATTAAAATTAGTTAACCTAATATTTTATAATACACCAAATGTTTATAATTAATTCAAAAAAATTCAAAAATTAGGAAGAATGCCTAAATGTAAACCTATTAATGTTAGGGAATATATGGCAGGAGGTAAGGAGATATGGAGTAGAAATCCAACACGAAACAAAGAGAAGGGGCTTTGGTGTAATTTTTTGAATACAAAAGCAAAAATTAGGGTTTGTCACTCATTTCAGCCATTTTCTGTCTCTCCCTCTACTTCGTTACTCTTTCCTTTTTTTTTTTCTGAAAAATAGCCGTCTTCTGTTTTTGTCTAGGTTGCATAGCCATATCCTTGTATCTTCTGACAGAGGCAATGCTTATTTTTGAGCTAACTAGAGGGCCTTTACCAGGAGATTCAATTTGCTGGCCGTCAGTCAACATAGATTAATCGCTATGCATTTTCTGGTGGTGGTGCCTCATATTCGGTAAAAAAATTTTCCACTTTATGTTCTAAAAAATACATGATTCAAAAGTTTTTCTACCTCTTCTTTAACAAATTTTCTTAAAAGTCATAGTTTTTGCTATAACTTTGTGGGTCAAAAACTAAAATGGGTTTTGTAGATCTATATCCAAACCTTTGGTTTCCTCCATTGTCCCTGCGTTGTCATTTCACTTTGTTCTTTCCTAACTTTTTTTTGCTGTAGAAGCACTCAATTTTATGGAGAAGTTGTTTGATACAGATCTGGGCATATAGTGTTTCATTATTTTGCTTTGTTAGCCCCTTGGCCGATGCATGCACTGCCGTTATGTGGTTTGTGCATGCTGCTGTTGGGGAAAGATGTTGGCCAGTAATCGAAGAGTCCAACTTTGTTTCATTTGCCTGAATTTGGTTTTCACTATTCACTTACTCAAATCCAATTTCTATATACTTGACTTTAGGTGGCTAGATTTTTTTCCCCTTGTTCTTTCTAAATCTCTTGGTTTTCGTCTTATCTGTTGGTCTTTCTAAAGCATACATTCAAAAACTTGCCTGTAAGTCTTTCTATCTAAAGCTTTCAGTCAGAAACTTATGGTTTTCCTGGATCTATCTTGCAACCTTCTAGATCCTAACCCAAAATAAGGTATATATTGTATGCTATAAGACTTTACATTTATTACTTATTTTAGATGTTAGTACTACACGCGGGACTAATGTAAAATTTTAATTGGAAATAATGTAGGAACAAAGGCTATGATCATGGAAGGAAGTATATTTTTTTAACTTGTCCTTTTACATTTTTTGGAAAATAAGCATAGAAAAACCTTCTTATTTTGTTGGATCCTTTTCTTGATTGTGCTGAAATGAGTTAAGCATAGAAAAAACCTTGTTGTTTTGCTGGATCCTCTTCTTGATTATGCTGAAATGAGCTTTTTGTTGATGGATCCTCTTTTTGATTGTGCTGAAATGACCTTTCTATTGCTAATTCTGGTAAAAAGAGTTAAGCGTATTAAAAGAAGTTAGATATTTATAATGAAAAACTTGTTTAAAAATATTTTGCAAGTAAAATACCTGTGTTGAATCTGCTGTAACTTCTTGGTTCATGGTTTTTATTATAGTTTTCTATAGGAAATAGGTTTTGTGTTAGTTAATAGGAAATTCTAGTAAAGAGTTATGAGTAGGAAAAGAAAATATATAAGTATATTGAAAAGCTTGATTACAAATAATATGCAAGTAAAATACCTGTGTTGAGATTAGCTGTTACTTCATGCTGCAATTTCTGTTGCAATGGTATCTGCTATAGTTATGCCAATAGGAAATAGGAAATTTGAAATCTTAATAAGATACTGGTTGTTTTACAATAATATTAAGTGATCGTGAAGTTTTACAACCTATTACTACTATAGGTGAAGGCTAAAGGATGAATTCTGGTGCTTGAATATTGTATCTATTGAACTTGAACCACAGATCTTTGTTCTCTGCTTCAAAAGCCTCACTGGTGCAAGATGAATAAACTAAGAATTTATGAAAGAAAAAAAATGTAATGGTCTGTAATATATATATATAGTTAGTATTTGTAACTGAAACAAAATTTTGGGTAAGTAGAGTAGTGAGCACGCAAGATGTAGTGGGTTTAACTGCTCCTGAGAGTGGGTGGTAAAACTTTAAATTAGTAAAAATGTGGGATTGTCACCAGTTTTAAACTGATAAAAATTAAAAGATTTAGGCAACTTATGTACATGTGTCCATTTGAAAACATTTCCGCCAGTCCATTAAATAGGTAAGTTTTCGCACCGAGTCAAGCAGACATCCAATCGCAAATGAACACGTGTGCTTTATCAGGGGTAATACTGAAAATTGCCATGTGTCGCACAACAATCGTTTCAGAATTACACATGTCAGGTGTACAATTTTTTTTTTTAAATAACTAGTTTACATACTCGGCATTGTCACAGAATTTTAAATTGAATTGAGTTATATATTTGTATGTGTGTGTGTGTGTGTGTGTGTGTAATTGTTATAGAAAATATTATTCTAAAGTGAAGGTAATTTTATCATTCAAAAAATAATAATGTGCCATTCAATTATGCTATATACTAATTAGGGTACTTGCATTATATACTACATCTTTTTATGCATCTCAAAACATGGTGGTGGAAATGGACTAAATATAGTATAAGTGTCCCATTGCCTAATTAAAAATCATGGGAAAAATATAATCAGTCTTATTTAAAGATCAAGGGGGAAAAGGATTCAACTTAATAGAAAAAGCATGCAAGCTATGTTTATAGCCCTTACCCCTACCAATAGTGAAATTAAAGATCTTCCTTAGGAGCAATGTGTTTATGATATTATCACTCCATGACTTCCTTAAGGCTACAAAATTTGAAGGAAAATGGCATAAATTCAGTGATTTAGAAAATAAATAAGTCATCAACTTAATTATAAAAAATTCAAAATATATTACTCAATGATATGAAGTATTCCAAGTTGCAAAAAAGATGAAACATATATTTTTTTCTGGTTGTCCGAAAAAGGATGAAGTATTTTTTAAAAAAAATATTTTTAAGATCTAATTTGCTTCATTACCCTTACTTAAACTCTCATTACACATAACTTTAAAGTGAATTTTTTTTAATCTTTAATAAAACTCTCATTGCCCAAAATGCCAAAAGAAATCTTTTCCTTCTTTGGTCATCATTATTTAGACTCTCACTATCCATAACCCAATAAGTAGTTTTTTTAATTTTAATTTCAATGATAAAAATGAAAAAAAAATATCGTAAATTTCACATACTTTAATTTTCGTGATCAAAGAAATGCATTATCTTTTATGGAGGGAGAATCTATACCTAAATATATATAGTTTAATATAGTAATAGCAAATATAGTACAAAAATAAGTACTTATAACTCCTTAAAAGAGAAGTCAACTTACAGTAATTAAAATTGAATAGAGATCAATTATGTTTAATTAAAAAAATTAACTATATGCAATTTAAAATAAAAAATCCAATACAATAAATAAAAAAATAAAATAAATTGAATTTAAATATTTCTTAAAATTAAAAAAGCTACATACCATGAGAATGATAATTCGAAATCTATGTGATACAAACACGAAAAAGACTAAAATACAATTTAAAAAATTTGGCCTAATCAAACTTTATGCATTACATCTATGAACAATTGATCAATAGAAATGAAGGTTGTTAAAATCGCGATCTAGATCGTAGGATTACACGATCCTATGATCTAGATCACACAAAACTTGTTAGATAGTAGTAGGATCATTGACAGTATAAGACTATATAGGATCGCTTGTAGGATCATAAGATTGGTAGGATCGTTCGATCTCACGAATCATAATTTCAAGTCCTTTTGCCTTTGCTTGTTTCTTACTTCTTCACTCCTCCGTTTTTCAGCGTCATTGACAGCCAAAAAATATATCTCGACTGTCTCATCGTAATGGGTGGTTCATGGCGGTGAAGAAGAAATTGAAAATTGAAGAATAAAAAAAAAATTAATCATAGAGGAGAGATATGAAGAAGACAATGGGGGAAGAAAACAAGAAATGGGCGAATTTTATACCGGTAAAGTTGTCCTGTTTCTCTCTGAGGCTGAGCTTCGAAATGCAGCCGAGCGAGAGAGTGGCCATAAATTTAAAAGTCAAGTACAGCTCACTCCCCCCAGAATAGACTTTGCACCAACCTCTTTCTCTCGGCACCAATCTCTTTCTCCATTTTTATAGCTCCCTCCAACACTCTATCTATGTAATTCGATCGACTCTTCTCTGTCTCTTCCTTTCCTTTCACAATGGGCTATGGGAGGCTTCGCCCCTCCGCCCAACCCAACGATGCCTCCTCTGTCGCCAACTCCGCTGTGAGGAAGACGAAGAAGGATGAAGAACCCAAGTGCTAGAAAACGCCTATTTTAGGTGACGATTTCTTAAAAAATCGTGACTTCAGAGAAAAGAATGTAAGATCAGAGAATAACAGAGAAGAAAGAATAGGGGAGAGAGATAGAAAGAGGCGGAGATGAGAGCATGAGAGGTGAGAAAAAAAGGAGTCTGGTCAGAAAAAGACAGAGAGGGAGATAGATGGGAACAAAGGGAACTAAAGATGAGTTAAAAGGAAAGTGAATCGGAGATAAATAAGAAGAAATTGGTCAAATGGAGGGAGAGAGCAGGGAATGAGATAATATAAAAAAAAATAAAATTTCAATTGAATATAAATAAAGAAAATTATAAAAAAAATAAAATATTACTATTAGTTTCAAATGGTAATTTTCTATAAAGGTAGCACAGGCAGAACTAGAGAAAGAAATAAAAAAATAGTTTGGGAAAGGCAAATTTTTGTAATAAGTGGCAAGCATATGTATTGTTTTTTTTTATAAAAAAATTGTTTCTTTTTTTCTTTTATATTGAATTTTATCTCAGCTAGAATTTTTTTGTGTACCTTTAAAAATTAAAATTGAAATTTTTAAAGTAGTAATATGTAATATATTTATTATTGTCATAACATTTACATCCAATTCGTTTTAACTTAAGTCAATTGATTTCAAAATATCTTATTTTTATTTTTACATCTTTGTCACTCAGAATTAATTTCAATTAAAATCCAATCCTATGAAGCTACAATAATCCATTGAAAATAAATTTTTTACAATCTTACTAAATTTTTATGAATTTTTCTAGTTTAAGGCATTAAAAAAATTCATAAAAATTTAACAACCTTATGAAAATTTACTTTCAAATAGATTATTATATCTACATAATATTAATTTTTAAATAAAATTAGTTTAAGGTAAAAAAATGTAAAAATAAAAATAAGTCAGTTAACTTAAATTAAAATGAATTGACTCTTAAACTTTATTTATATTTCCAATATAATTAATATTTTGCATGGATTATATTGTTTACATAAGAAATTTTAGGTTTTGGTAGGTTCTTACGATCCACGATCTAATTTTATAACCTTGATTTGGCATAATAGAAAACGATCCGGGGTAAGATCCCGATCTTGATAACATTGCTGAAAATCCTTATTTCAACAACTAGAATTAAACTTTCAACTCAATCAATAGGTCCTTGACATTATGCATCTGACAATCACACCTGTTTCTAACTTCCCTTCAATTTCTATTGTTGCCCTTGCCAAAAACCATCATTGTAAATATAAAGAGCCTACAAAAAATCTGAAATAATGACATATTAGAATACAATTGGAAAATAAAAAACCATAGACTAAAAAAAATGGAGTTGTGAATATAAAAAAAATAAACAAATAATCATACACATAATAACAAAAGAAAAATGCACAAATAATCATAAAATTTTTCACACATGTACATATCAACAAACAAAAACAAAAACATATACACTACAAAAAAAAGTGCAATATATTTGGAGATCGAATAAAGGCAACTTACAATTTTGTGGACTCTGAGAATGAGTTGTGTTAAAATATATAAAGGTAAAGATATTATTTTACAAATATATTAAAAATAATATGATTAATAAAATTAATAGATATATTATACACACTAGGGTAGACATACAATTGCATTTCCTTAAAGATCTTTTTGGTGCTTGAATTTATACCTTGTTGTACTTGTTGAATTCATCCTATCCTCTTTGTTGCAATTCTGGCTAATTGGAGATACGTTGACTGTCCCACTTCAGAACTTTATGAAAGTCCCCATGCACAAAGATACAAAGATCAAGAAAAAAGTTGTTTTCAGTCCCATTGGTGTTTCATCACACAATAAAACCAAATTTCATAGCAAGGTTCAACCATTCAAATTGCACCTCTATATTGTGATATCTAAGTTGGCAATACAATGCAATGTAAAATTGATAAATTCCTGCAAAATAATTTGCAAGGCATGAACTAAGCATGATCTAATTGCCAAGCAAGAAAAAAGTGGAATTCTATTCGTTCTTTAGTTTTTTAAATGCTGAATATCAAATATTATACTATTTTATTTGATCCCACAAATAGAAAATTACCAATTCAAGAAAACTCAAAAACACCCAATTCGTTTGAACTTTAGTCAATTGACTACAAAATGACTTATTTTTATTTTTACATCTTTTTTACTTGAAACTAATTTTAATTAAAAGCCAATATTATATAGCTACAATAATTAATTAAAAATATAATTTTTATAATCTTATTAATTTTTTATGAATTTTTCTAGTTTCAAGCCTTAAAAAAGAAAAATTCATAAAAATTTAACAACATCCTAAAAATTTACTTTCAATTTGATTATTGCATCTACATAACATTGGCTTACAAATGAAATTGGTTTCAGATAAAAAAGATGTAAAAGTAAAAAAAGTTAGTTGACTTTAGACAAAACGAATTGACCCTTAATTCAGGTATAGACAAAAGGTCATCAATCTATGACTACATGTCATATATATGCAAGATTTTTTTGAAAGAAGCTGATGATGATAAAAGAATGCTATTTAGAGACCCATTTGGAAGTTAATGCATCATGATCTCATTTCTTAGACAAATTAGGAGAGCTCATGTTTTACTAACTTAAGACCCTAGAAACATGATGCCATAATTGAGGACCCAATTTTCTTTTGCAATGCTTTGAATTCCATGGCTAACTTAACATCCAAACTCATTTTGATTTTGCATCAAAGATTCTGAGTTCTAAAAAACACACAAGGCTGCAAACAACACTTAGTAGTTAGGCTAATGAAAATGCTTCCTGGAAATTTCTTAGCTCTCAGTTGAATCTGTCTCACCAAAATTTTCAACCATCGGAGCAAGGTATCTTCTAGGCCTTCTAAAACTTTGTTTTCAATTTTCAATTTTGACTGCAGCAAAAGAAAAATAAATTATTGAATTATAATGTTGATTACTGCTAATGAAAATGCTTCCTGGAAATTTCTTAGCTCTCAATTGAATCCTCACCAAAATTTTCAACCATTGCAAAGGTATCTTCTAGGCCTTCTAAAACTTTGTTTTCAATTTTCAATTTTGACTGCAGCAAAAGAAAAATAAATTATTGAATTATAACGTTGATTACTACAAATGCAAAAGACACAATTAGCAATGTGGATAACAATAAAATAAAATATTGTAAGATAAAGCACAATCAAAATCCTAATAAAAATAGGAGCTGCCAAACACAAACATTATAACTCCCTAATGAAAAGATGATATTAAACTTCCACCCTCAAGTTTTTCTATAGATAAAAGAAAAAAAACCAAAGACAAATATGATTGCAATTATCAGAGTCTGAGTGCATGGAGGTGGACTGTTTGCTTTTCGAAGATAGTCTAACAATAGACGAGGCAGGCCACAATAGAAGATGTTGTGGTTGTATGATAACCAAGTTCCTTTGATCATGTGAGTGTCCCAAGTTGAACAAAGGACAACAATCCTTTCTAGAATCAACTTGGTCATCATTAAAATCTGTAGCATAGGGCATGACATTAATTAATAGATATAGTTCCAGAAACTTAAGTTAATAGCTTGTGTGTGTTTGTAGGGGGAGAGAAAAAAAGATGTAGCAGAGGCATGCAAATTACTGAGAACATTACCTAATTGGATAACATTATTTGTGTTGTTGTCTTGTGGTATGAAACCAAATAAGCTAATTAAATAAAAACTAGAGAAATTTTCATAACTAAGAACACATTCTTCTCTCATGCTGCATGGCTTTGACAGATTAAATTTCAGGAGTCTGTCACTAAATGTGCTTTATCATAGTGTAGTATATATGGTGATAAGTAGAAAGAATGATTACCAGCATCACAATTAGACCAGACATATGAGTAATGCACATTAAAATAGATGAAGTTATAAACAACATACTGAAAGGGGCATCAAATAGAAAATATATTATATCATAAACACTAGTTTGGATAGTTAGCCTATTAACTATTTGGAGTCCTAATACAAAGAGAAGAGTGAAAATTATAAGATCTAGAAAAGAGCGAAAATTATAAGCGCCTCACATTAATAAAATCAAGGCAAAAAAGAAGAGTGAAGCAGAATCGTGGAATGACAACCTAAACCCAGAGAATGTTCTTGCCTGTTCATCTAGCAAAAATTAGGCCAAATGGATAAACCAAATCCATTGATTATGGGTTAGTGTTTGAGAATCTAAACAGGGGCTAAAAACAAATTGCAAGAGGCAATTTCAGGCTTACTTGACTTTTGAGAAAAATAACTTGCATGTGAAGAGGCAATGAGGGAAATGAGTTAAAGGTGGACTTGGCAGTGAGAAAAGGTGTTCATCAATGAACAATTAATGAAAGAACAATAGGCACAATACCTGAATATTTTGACCACTCACCTAATCTTACTCCTGTTACATGGAACACAACCTCGCACCATGGCCGCCACTTGAAAGGCTCTGATGACCAAATCAAATTCTCCAACAAATGTCAAAGACAACCTGACTCACAAATCATTCATCAGTTCAGTGATTCTGGTGCAAAAGAGTTTGCTATGAGAAACATCTTTAAGAGAGTGATTGAGAACAGTGTTGCAGGCGAGAGTGCTTTTCATCTATCATTATTTTTGGGGAAAAGAAATAAATTTAGAAAATAGGAGTGGGCAGAGAGAAAAGAATGATGATCAACACACTTTAGGTTTGAGGTTTCAAAACTCTAATAGTGTAAAATTGAGAAATTTGGGATAGAAACGGAATGTATGCATTTACCATTCATAATTAAAAATTATGGTAATTTAAAAGTTCCACTCTTAACTTTAAATTTTTTAAATTTGAATTCATTTTTAACCCTCCAAATTGGGTCATGGGTATTATTGGAATACTCATGTAAATAGTATTAAGATTATTACCTAAAATAATAAATATGTCACGTGTTATCTTCATATCGCGTCTATTAAGTGAAAACTCATTTTAATCTTAAAGTGTATCCTGCTTTCATATCTCTTTATAGATTTTCATCCATGTCCATGCACGTGTACGAATAATGTTGATTTTATTTGGTAAATTTATATTTTAAATATTTGGTCTTTTCTATGATTATTTTCATAATTGTTTCTTTTATATATTAGGAGTTTTACTTGTTGTTAGTTGAATTCAATTTATTGCTGAGTTAGATATAAAATCTGTAATTTTTTTTTTATCTCTCTAATCTATGAAAACAACTAAATATTATTGATTTGTTGTGTCAATAATCATAAGACTTGTGAAGAACATTTAACTAAATTAAATGTAACCACTTGTATTTATGTTATTTAGCTTCATCGATTTCTCTAATTTTTAATATGATTATTAAATTAAATCAAATTATTTGCCTTAGGTTGTTTTACAGTTAAGGTTAATTGGATCACATGTTTTATGATTAATTGTGGATAAGGAGAAATAAAAAGATAACTCTAATGATAAGTACTCAAAATCTTGATAAATCTATCTATGCATGAATAATCATTCATAGGAATTCAATTGTGGATGTTGACTTTGACCAAGAATTGTGTTTTTCAGTGTCTTCAATTTCGTTGCTTGAGGTCACTTTTCATTTAGTGTGCGATATAACTCAACCCTTCCCAATCCTTGTTCACGTGGTATAAAATTAAACTAGATACTCTCTATAGGAACAATTCTTTACTCACACTACCATATATATTTTTAGGAGTTAGGTATGAGACAGTGAATCATAGTTCACTAACAAGCTAGCCATGCTTAATATCTACTAACAAGTTTATCTTCAAAGGAAAATGAATCGCCAAAAGGACAAACAAATAAAAATGAAAACATTAGCAATTAGAGTGATAAAATGACATAAGATAATAGATTTACCAGCCATATTTGAACTCCAAGCTAAGCCTGATTGGATACACAACAAATTGATGAAGAATATCAGAACTGAGATCAAGCGGAGGCGGAGCGGCTGCATTGCTCTTATAGTAAATCGAAGTTCTGTATTTCAGAGGCAATTAATTCTAATAATTAACCGAAGTGGCCCAAAATAAAACATATTAAATTGATAGTTTTTAATGGAAACATTCACATAGAACATCATATCCACAACTATACTGACAAGACCAATTTCCTACTGCTCTTATTCGCAGGAAGCCCACATCATATTTTCAGCCACATTTTTACATATTACTAATACTACTAACTTCTAAATATGAACACTTGTTACTGTTTCATAAACAGTATCACATGATCTGGGTTGATTGTGGCTGCTCCTGAGAGCAGTAGCTACGGTACTGGGCTTGCCGGGGTTGCTTTGTGGGTTAGTTTTGCTAATTGCTTGCTTTTCTCTCAGCCCGCACGTCTTTCCAGCCTTAAAATCTGTCTTTCTCACCTGATTTCAACAAACAAGTAATCCATCTTATGAGAGTTGTCTCACCTGCTCTCGTCTCAGTCTTTCATCCCCTTCATACACTTCATTTATTGTTCTTTTCTTAGCAAAAAGTGCCGTCTGATCAGTGATCGAATCTCTTTTTTACTCAAACCCATGGCGGAAATTTTAACTCTGTTCTTCGTTGTGAATAAACTTTTGATGCAGCCAAAGCTTTGGTGTTGTTTTCCTCAACGTGTTTGGCAGCGGCGACTCGAACGAAAATGGAACTGAAATCACCATTCAATGAACTGCGTTTCAAAAGGCTACCATTTTTTTGTTTTGGACTTTTTCCCATGAACGGTCAAATCCTTCTTTCAGTTTGTAAATGTTTTAGGTATGCCTTTTTGGTCCTCATACACCTCCATCTGATGATCAAGTCCCTAATTGCAGCAGATTTACATTTACCCATAAAAGACAGCATTTTTTTATTTTATTGTCCCTTTTTGTCAAATTTTTCTAAATTAATATATCAAAAAATGATTTATCCAAATCTACTTTTTCACCCTACCTAACAGCACTTTTTTTCTCCAATCAGTGAAACCTCAGTTGCTTTCAGCGATCAAACCCGAACGTCAATGATCTCTTTCTAGCCCAGTGTTTCCAGCCAAATCAAGTTTTTGTTGAGGTGATGGAGAGAAATCAGAACTGTCTTGACAGACCACTGAGAAGAGCGGCTTCATGAGGGATTCGAAGGCGAGGAAGGTACTTGGGTGACCGCCAACGGTGGCGTTAGGAACCGATGGAGAGAGAAGAAATCAATGCCTCAGCATCAGATCGATGGAGAAGATAGGATAAGCTGGTGATTTACAGGGAGGAGAGGCAGGGAGTAGATTTGTGAGATTGGGTATGAAGATTTCTGCTCTTTTTTTTTTATTTTTTATTTTTTATTGAGGAGTCGTTGTTTTATGTTTCAGGCTCTCGCCGGGTACTCAGAAGATAGCTGAATTTTTGTTGTGGATCAGTTTTCTAGCAGCTGTGAATTTTCTCTCCTATAATCCTTGCAGCTATTTGCATCATTGGTTCGAGGAATTGGGTCACTGACTGTGCTGGGCTTTCGAAAGAGTTCTTATCAAGCCTGTCACAATCTTTCAAAACTAGAACAAGTTCAGCAGTGCTAGCACTGTTGCAGCAAGGCATAGAATCCTAAGGGAAAGGTTTTCTTCATCTGAAACAAATCATGCAAACTACTTACAAATGTGTTAAAACAGAATCAAGAAGGAGGGCAGCCTTCCGAAAAAAGACGCACCACATGCCGCAGAAAAAAAATACTTCATGTATGAAGAAAGCCATTTGCCAAGCAATACTGAAGGCCATAAAAGTTGTGAGCACAGTAGAGGGCTTGACATTTACAAGGTTCTGTAAGTTATGATCCCATATGCTACAAGCCCCCATAAACCAAGCAGAAAAAAAAGCCTGACAAGAAGGTAGAAGAACTTCTTGAAGGTTCTTAATAGGAGCTCAGAAAGCTCTTGACGATCAAATGCACTTAAAGCCCTATGGCTAAATGAGAACTCAATATTCCTACAAAGAAAATGCCCCTAAAAAAATGTATTATGCCCACAAAAGGATAGTGAGGTGCAACAAATCCCTACTAGAAGTGCATCACTAAGGAGGCTACATAAAAGCAAACAGTGCTGCGCACCAGATTGGAAATAGGCATTCTTTGCCAAGCCTTGATAGAAGGATAACTCGCTCTCTCCGAGGCCTAAAACTAGATAAGGTCCTAAACCTCCCAAATCATTGGATGGGTACAAGGTCATGCCCTTTTACAAACGACTACAACTAATCTTGAGTTCTCTACTCTTTGAAAGGTGAGACCTCAGTTACATTACTACTAGGGTAATAACCCCTACATGAGCCCCTTACGAGTGAGCTGATCAATGATCGTTGAAACAGCCCCCTACTTGTTGAGGTCCACATACGTAGGCCTTGGCTTGTCAAGGAATGCTCGACAAAGTATCAAGTATCAATATCTTTTCCAAACCCTTCGGGTCTAAACCCTAGGGTTTATAAAGGTCTGACATTTGAAGCTGAATCGTGAATGAATTTTGCCAGTAAGATTCAATCAGGAAGGATGCTGACTAAGGATATGGGTGTGAGGAGATAGGATATGAGGGAAGAGAAGCATGTGAGACATAATAGTGGCAGAATAGGAAATTAGGCACAAAATAGTTACTAAAAAGGGAAATGCGTCACTCTTATTCTTTTTTGGACAACCCAAAAATAAATACGAATCATCCTTTTTGGGGCTGAAAGTGTATTAATTTTTGTTAGTTACATTTATATTTTAGCTCAAATTAAGAATTTTAAGTGATCGAGCCCCCTTATTACCTAAGTTGGGCTTAAAGGTGTAAACGAATAAAGCATTTGGTGAAGCGTTCGACAGAAGTTTGTTTATGTTCATTTATTTTGTTAAACGACCGAATACGAATAAATTTTTTCTATTCGATTAATTAAATGAATGAACACGAACAAGGTCTCATCCATTTATTTATGTTCATAAACCATTCGGTTATTGTTTGTTTATATTTATTTATTTATTTGTTTGTTTATTTATATATTAGTTATATATTTATGATTACATATATTTTATATATCATATATTTTTATTAGTGTCTACGTACTCCACACACATATGATTATGCCCCAATTTCCCCAAAATTAATTTATTGTCTTTATTCCCCCATACATAATCAGCCATTTCCCATACAATGTGAATCTACTACTGCACCAAGTTGAGCCCCATAACCCTAGCACATAATCTCTCTCACCATCGTCTCTTACTCTGTTAGTCATTGCTAGACTCGTTTCAATTCAGATTGGTGGTACCCATCAACTTTAATTATTTGTGTTTGTGTTTGTATTAGCTTATTAATAAACGAACGGACATGAACAGAAAAGTTGCGTTCATTTATTGTTCGTGTTCGTGTTTGGGTTCGTTAAAAGTTAAATGAACGAACATGAACATGACTTATTCGTATTCATTCAATTCTTTATAGCCCTAGTTGGGCTGCCCAAGCCAGTAGTTGTATGACTTGAATTGTAAAGTAAATCTAACAAAAAATAAGCTCATCTCTCTTACACACACACATCCATGTTTGTTGTTATTGTGTTAGTCATGTTTGTTTATGAATTTCTTTTAATCTTGTGTTGGTTATTGTATTAGTTATGTTGATGTATGTTCTACTATGGCTTTAACTTTATTTGTACTATGAAACTAATTGTGTTGTATTATTGTTATGACACTTGAACTTTATTATATTTTTAATATAATTGGTCTTTTATATGAATTATATTATTTATTACAAGAAATTTTGATCTTTTTATAGGATATTACGGTCTACAATCCAATTTTATGATCCCGATATTGTATGATGAAAAACGATTTTAGGTAGAATCCCACTCTTAACAACCTTGGGCAAGAGTTTGAGTTTAGATTTTTGTAAGATATTGTTTCTTTTTGTAGTTAGTTTATGAGTTTATATTAGGTGTGATTTGGTGAGGGATAAACTAGATTGTAGAATATTTATTGTATTTATTCTTTCATAACATTATGAGTACCAAAAAAATTATTGCTTGGCAAATGGGTTATAATTATATGTAAAGAACAAAAAAAGTGAATCCGATCAGCTTATCCCATTGGCCTGTATGGGGTGCCAATAACCATGAGATCGTTCATCCTCTTGATGCTGGCAACAAATTTCTACGACACCTCCAAGTCTTCCCCACTGGCGCTGTTGGGGAGCTTCCAGCCAAAATGGAACAAGAGCTAAGCCAAAGGAAGCTCCACGTTTGGCAGCACGAACAGGATGCCGGGGCAGATCCTGCACCCGCCACCGAACGGAATGTACTTTGTCTTCCTGCCAGTGAAATCGTACTGGCCATCGATGAACCTTTCCAGGAGGAAGTCTTTGGCCTTGACCCAGTTCTTAGGGTCTCTACCAATGGCCCAGGCATTAACGATGATTCTGCTTTTCGCTGGAATTGTGTAGCCGTTGACCTCACAGGTTTGGTTGCACTCACTCGGTAGAAGTAGGGGGATCGCCGGATGCAGCCTCATTTGTTGGAAGTAACAGTGCAAGAGGGAACATAATAGACTGAACTTGTACTTCTACGTTTATTACTGATAATGACTCTATATATAAAGATATTACAGAGGAGACTTTTAAGCTAAAAGGTGTAAAACAGAAGTTGCCTGTTGGCAACAAACACTGAATTAAATCGTAACAAACTTCAACAGAAACAAAGACAAAACAAGGACTCTTATCAACTCCTAAAACTACTCAATGGTTTTGAATTATCAGATCAACACCCTCCCGTAATTCAAAGCTGGTAATGCTCATCATGCTTCGAAACTTCACAAATTTGTCGTGAAACAGTGCTTTTGTGAACATATCTGAAACTTGCTCATCCGTTTTGCAGAACTTGACTTCCACTTCTTCATTGCTAATCAACTGCCTTATGAAATGGTATTTAATTCCAATATGTTTTGTCCTCCCATGCATAATTGGATTCTTAGTCAAGGCAATGGCTGACTGGTTATCGCACAGAAGTGTGGCAGCACTAGTTTGTTTCTGGCCAACTTCGCTCATAATTCTTCGTATCCAAACTGCTTGACATGCTGCTGTAGTTGTAGCAATATACTCGGCCTCTGTGGAGGACAGTGCAACAGTGTTCTGCTTCTTGGACACCCACGAAATAGCTCCAGTTCCCAAGTTGAAGCAGTTGCCGGTTGTGCTCTTTCTATCATCTTGCGACCCTGCCCAGTCGCTATCCGTATAACCTTTCAATATGAACTTGGTTGTGCTGAAATACCAAATTCCATAGTCATAAGTTCCGGCGATGTACTTCAGAATTCATTTTGCAGCACCAAAATGATATGCAGTAGGGCTGTTCATGAAGCGTGATACCATGTTTACTGGGAATGCAATGTCCGGCCTTGTATGAGTTAAGTAGATAAGACACCCAACCAAACTTCTGAACTTCCTTGCGTCTGTTGCCTCTGTTCCATCTTGAGCCTTTAGCTTTTCATTTGCATTCATTGGTGTTGATGTGGTAGCACACTCCTCCATCCCAAATTGCTTAATCAAATCCATAGCATACTTCCTTTGTGATAAGAAAATCCCTTCTTTGGTTTGTTTCATGGTCAGTCGTCGAAACCGTAAAAAATAATTATGGTATCCCTAACAACTCAGAATAAATAAATTTATAGTCTAGCAGTGAAAACCAGGTCGAATCCCAAAGGAAAATTTTTTTTTTACTGAAAGCTTCCTGTCAGAAAACTGAAATAAAAGATTGGGGGGTTTCTTCAATTAAAAGCTGAAATAAATTAACTGTAGAATCAAAATGAAATTAACCAATACTAAAAACGCTCAGTTCAGGGTTGATTATCTATTCCAATCACGCAGTTGATCATCGAAAGAAAATATTTCTTCAATTCAAGTAAATAAACAGGACTCTCTTTAAAGCTAAAAAGAACCCTAAGAATTCAGCAATAAAATTAACCAGAAAAAGCTTCAGATTAATTTCTTAATTTTGATTAACTAGATATTGAAAAGCAATTTCTAATTATCTCAAAATCAGCATTAAGATCAATGAATCAAAAAGTTTATTCCAGGCAACAATCCAAAAGCTTGAACAATTTAACCTGTCTTACTTCTTCGTATGAACTAACCAGAAATAAAAGCAATCTCCAATCAATTCACTTGCTTCTAATTGAATTCTTCACCTAAGCGGTTGAAAGAAAATCAAGCAGATTTGCAATTGCAGAACCAATTCAACAAGCGAGAACAGGAAAATTAATTATAATAAATCTGAACAACAAAGAAGTAAATACTTGAAATTAAAGAAAGTTTAAGCAAGAAAAATCAATCCTCACAACCAGTGTTGGCGATGGAAATCGTCCCTAGAACTGAACCAGAAAATTACTCGGCCATCATTAAAAGAAAAACAAAGAAGAATAAAAGAAACTAAAACTAGAAATAAAAACGGCGAGCTCCTAGTGTGCGGCAGCCACGCTTTTAAAAACCAAAGAAACCTAAAGCCTATGGCTAAACTCATAAAAACTCCCTAAATTTTCTATATTATTATAAAATTACCCCAAACAAATAAAAAGATTCAAAATAACTATAAGGTTTCAAAGTTATCAGCCAAGCAATGCTCCAGAACAGCAACAGCAACTTCAAGCTGATATTCGACCTTGATTCAGCCATTATTTCTCAAAACTCAAAGCATAAAAGTTGTATATCTCTTTCTTATCTTCGAAACGACACCTGAATCGCGTAAAACGGACATCTACAGCCAAAGATATATCCAAAATACCGCAACTGCTTCTGAACCGGCGGTGACTCGTAAATCGCGACTTTGAAGCTGAATTTGACCCTCTTAACGTGCAAACTGGGTTTCATGGTCTGAATGTGATTTGTAGCTCCAGATGTTATCTTTCCAATGAATCAAGAATCACTTCATTCCGATCTCTGTAGCTCAAGATATAATTTTTCTACCGGAAAATCACCAATCTGTCAACATCCTGAAAGAGTACAACCAAATTAAAACTTGTAAAATGGCAAATTAAATTCACTTTCAATCAATTAAGTCCAGATATGCTCTAAGCTACAAAACATACTCAAAATATATATTTAAGGTTCAAAACATATTAAAACATACTAAATATGAGAGAAATAAATATAATAAATATAGGTTTATCATTCCACCTCTAACCCAAGGAAATAATGAAGTTTCCCCAGATCAGTCATTTCGAATTCCCTCATCATGGCATCTTTAAAATCTGAAATGAGTTGTATGGAGGAACCTGTATACACCATATCATCCACATAAAGGCTCACAATTACCATATCTTCTCCTTCTTGCTGCTTCACATAAAGGGTTGGTTCACTTGAGCTCCTTTCGAATCCATTACTGATGAAAAATTGGTTGATCTTGTTGTACCAAGCCCTTGGGGCTTGTTTTAGGCCGTACAGGGCTTTGCTTAGCTTGTACACTTTATGTTCTTCTCCCGGGATTACAAAACCTTCAGGCTGCTGGACATATACCTCCTCCGTTAAATCTCCATTGAGAAAAGCTGATTTTACGTCAAACTGGAACACCTTCCAGTTGTGCTGAGCTGCAAGAGCCAAAATGATTCTAATAGTCTCAAATTGTGCAACCGGGGAAAACGTTTCTTCGAAATCTACCCCATACTCTTGTGTAAAGCCACGTGCCACCAGTCTGGCTTTATACTTTTGCACTTGACCATCTGAAGCATATTTGATCTTGAATAGCCATTTCAAACTGATTGTATGTTTTCCTTCTGGTAGTTCCACCATATTCCAAGTCCGATTTTTTTCTATGGCTGCAAGCTCGTCTTCCATGGCCTCTTGCCACACTTTGTCTTTCATTGCTTCCTGAATGTTGATCGGTTCTTCGGCAAGGAGTGCATATGTTGATAAATAGATTTCATTCAGCGACTTTGTCTTCTTCCTTTCTTGCTTGGATGATGATTCTTCTAAAGCACTTGCTACAGGTGTTTTGAGCAGTGGACTTACTGGAGGTGTGATTATTTCAGCTTCAGCTGGAGTCTCCTCATTTTCGATTTCGATGGAAGACTCCTTAGTGGCTTCCCCAATCCAGCTCCTACCTACATCAAACTTTACATCCCGACTAATAACAATTTTCTTGTTTTCAGGATCAAACAATCTATAAGCTTTAGAACACAGACTGTATCCAACAAATACATATGCTTTTGATTTCTGTTCCAGTTTGTGTCTATCAATAGTAATCAAGGCATAGCATAGGCATCCAAAAACTCATAAATGACTTACAGAGGGTTTCGTCCCGTGCCAGGCCTCGTAAGGGGTCATATTCCACACAGCTTTCGTAGGGGATATGTTGAGAAGGTATACTGATGTTGCTATTGCTTTTGCCCAGTATTCATTACCGAGCTGCTTGGACTTCATCATAGATCTGGCCATCTCAACCACCGTTCTATTCTTGCGTTCAACAGTCTCATTCTGCTCCGAGGTGTAGGGAGCTGTTAGTTCTCGTTTGATGCCTTCTTTCTCACAAAATTCAGTAAAATCCTTAGAGCAAAATTCTCCTCCTCTATCTGTTCTGAGAATCTTCAAAGTGCTGCCACATGTTGGTAAAGTTATTCAACTCAATTCTTACTTTTCCAAGTGAAAGAATTAATCTCTCTAGTCTAAACTTAATATGGATTTCCATCCAATTACAAGCTTAGTAAGAGGCATTAGAGCTCAATTTACCTTTACCTAATGACATAGACTAATTTTCCACACAAGTCCCTATAGCTCTTAAAATTCTTCTCCTAGGTCCCAATTACTTCTAATCTTTTCCAAGAGTTTAGAGGCAATTTATAGTGCAACCAATTCTGGCCATCAACTAGCTAACACAACATTAAGCTCAAGAGAAGAATAAACATACATTTAGTAGAAACTAACATCACATAACCATGAATTCATCCAACATAATCAATTCAAGTATCTACATCCATAGAAAGTGCAAAAGAAGACTACTCCATAACTAAACAAAACATAATCATGAAAGTAAACATAATAACATCCATGAGAAACTACAAGGAAGATGAAAGAATAAACCCAAGATGGCTAGAAGATCTTGAATCCAAAGTCTCCAAGCTAGTCTCCTTGAGCACTCTAAGCAATCTCCAAGCTAGCTCCAATGGTGACCAAGAAGAAACTAAGAAAAGCTAGGAAAACTAACTATGGTGGATAAACCCAAGAACTAGTTCCAAGAAGCTAAAAAATGAAGATGAAGAAGATGAAGCCTCCCTTCTCCTTCTTAGGTTCCAGCTCCTTTCACCCTTTGGAGGACGTCCCTTTCACTTACCAACCCTATTGGATAAAAATCCTTGACCAATAGCAAACTTAAGTTCAAATTTGAGGTAGGGGACCACCTTTCCCGGGTGACTGGCGCCTAGGCCTCAGGAGGGGCTGCCTAGGCACCTAGGCTTCCAGGCTCGAGGGTGCTCTGGCGGCTAGGCCTCTAGGCTCGCAGGTGTTCTAGCGCATAGGCCCCAAGAGGGGATGCCTGGGCGCCTAGGCCTCCAGGCTCGCAGGTGCCTGGGGCCTAGGCCTCAGGTGGCGCCTAGGCCTCCAATGGAACCTTTTTCTTCGCAGAGAACTTTTGTACTGTGGCACCTAGGCCTCGCTCCTAGGGCCTAGGCCTCACAGTTATAATGTTTGTTGACTTTTATGTTCCCGTTTTTCGTGCCGCTTGTCCCGGTGCCATTCCAATGCTATGGTCCGCTTCTCCAACCTACAAAATGAAGGATCAAAGCAAGAATTGGCCAAAAATATTGAGTGATGAGGTAGAAAATTGTGGTCAAAGTTGACAAAAAGTCAACATGTTTGACCAAAAAATTAACATTTATCAAACTCCCCCAAACTTAGAAGAATGCTAGTCCCTAGCATTTATTAACCTAAAAAAAAATATAAAGCAATCAAAACATAGAAGCTAACAATATATACTCAATATCATCTCATAAAGTCATTTAAGGTATAAACTCAACTCAAGAGAAATTAAGGTAAGTAATGACAGAAGAACTTTGTCATTAACGGTAGGTAATAGCTCGCTAAGTGTTTCACTCCCTAATCTATAGTTGCCTAGTGTATCTAAGGCTTATAATGCCACTTCATCCACAAATTTGCAAAAGGACCCAAACTACCCATGAATTGTCCCTAAGGAATATGCATGAAAATTTAAGTCCAATGACATATATATAAGGTTGTACCGTGGCCGGGTTTGGTATGGACAGGAATCGGATGGAGGCCTTTTGAGGTGGGGCTAAAAAAGTAAGTCAAGCATAAACACCATGGGCAATTCTAATAATTAAACCTAAAGTCCCGCCCAAGGTATTTTGGTTTAAAAAATGTTTTTCTTGACTTCCAAGCAACAAATCAAGTAACCCCCATATGCACAATTTTGACAAAACACATGAGTGAATTCCTTTCAAATTAACAAAGTACTTCTACCTTTCCCTTACTTTATTTATTCTTTTTGGTTTTTTTTTTGTTTTGTTTTGTTTTTTTTTTAACGAGGGCTTTTTCATGTTGACTCGTTTTGCTTTTTTATTAAGGGAAAGATAGGATTTTTTTTTTCTTACAACTAGAAATTCACCTAATCTTTAAAGTTTAAACAAATGTGCATGATTTATCCAAAGTATATTCAAACCATAAACTCAATAATAAGTTCATAACCCAACATTTTTCCCCCAAACTTATTTATTGCTCACTCACACAACTCACAAATTTTTACCCTTCCCAAGCCCATATATGCAATGCTCAACTTACTTTAAGGACAAGAGAGGATAAATAACAATGGATATGGCTCAATTATGTGGGTTAAACAACAAAAATGGCTTAAAGGCTCAAAGGGGTTCACTAAGGATTATAATGAAAGGTTAGCCATTTAGGTATGTAGTTAGCCCTAAGTTGTCATTTTCATCCTTCATTTGCATGCATCAACTCGGATATGAAGGGGTCCAAAAGCAAATTAAGGAATCCATAAGCAAAACAAGCAAAACAAGCAAAACAAACACCACTCCAATGAATGAAATAATTTATCATGCAAGTGTGCCACACAAGGTCCAAAGACTCACCGGGTATGGTTTCTACCATTAATGACAAGTGAAAATCTTTCTTTACTTAACAAAATTTACAATCAAGTTGAACTTGTAAATGAATTCCTCTAATCATAATAAAGAGCATGCATTGGTTCCCTAAATGCACACAACCTAAATGCAACTACATGTTTCTACATTTAACTCTAATGAATGCTAGGAATTAAAATGTGCAAATAACTAAGCTAAATGCTATGCAAGGGAAACAACAAAATCAACTAAGCAACTAACATGCAAAGAACTAGACAAGTACTCATCCACAAGCAATCCCCCCAACTTAAACCAAACATTGTCCTCAATGTGAAAGGAAAGGAAAAGCTAGAGAGAGAGCATGAAGAATCGTACCCGGGGAGGCGGATGTTCCCGCCTCCAACTAATCCTCAGGCATGTCAGGTGCGCCGAATGACTCTCCGGACGGTGTATGAGAAGGAGGAATGGTGGATGTGTCCGGTGGGGCAGACTGGGAGAAGTGAGGGTAAAAAGGGGAAGGATGGTTTAGTGGTTGAGGGGTATACCACGGGTGGGCTAAAGGATGGAGGTGAGATGGGATTTGTGGGAAAGGTGGATAGTCAGGAGGAAGGTCGGGGTTTTGTTGTATGGCCGCCCACTTGACTTGGGCCGAAATCATCTCTGTACACCCGGCCAACAGTGAATATCCCTCCCGAGCCTCAGTAGCAAAGGAGGTGAATCGCTCCTCCAAGTGATCAACTCGTGATATCACTTCATCCTGAAACCCGCCAATAGCGAGATGGATCTTGTTGAAGGCAATGGCGAGGGCTTCGTTAGAAGCATGAGCAGGATCAATGAGCGGTTCCTCCTGTGGCGGGTCATGGGCCTCTTCCTCTTTTTCTTGGTGCTCTTCGGCCCCTTCACCCCCCGCCAACTCAAAACCATGAAGCTTGCTCAAGGAGATGTCCTTGGGCTTAGGAGCAAAGATGAGTGGGTCCTCCGGGTAATGAACTCCGGCCTCTGCCAAAAGCTCCATAATCAATTGTGGGAATGGGAGGTTACCTCTCTTTGTTCGTGCCGCCCGACTTATGTTCTGTGCTATGTGTGCTCCCACGTCAATTTGTTGGTTGGCGGCAATCCAAAAGAGTACTTGACCCCGGTCCGGAGTCACATCAGACGGGTGAGTGGATGCTATAAGCCTAGAGCTGATGAAATAATGCCACACCTTCATTTCTGGCTTGAGGAAGGATGAGGCAAAATGGATCTTCCTCTCGGGGTCATTCTTACTTGTAGCCCAAGGCACCACCCGCCCACATATCCAAGTCGTCATCCAATCAAAGCCACCATCCTTAGCAAGGTTTCCGATCTCAGGATTTATCTGAAGGTGGTTGTTGATGTCGCTTGGTGCAATGTTCACGGTCCTTCCTCGAACCGTTATTGTCTTAGCCGAATGGTGTTTGGGTTGGGTGGCGCTCAAGTTGGCATAGAACTCTGCCACAAGTGTCCGGGAGACCATGGTGTGTGG